>VDFB02129421.1:147014-217653 GCA_007258455.2 Sequoia sempervirens | reverse complement strand
ATTGGTCAAGGCTACAAGCGTGGCCTCGAACTTTTACCCCTCAGCATTTATCTCAAGGGTTCTAACCTAAGGTTTGGAGCTTACCAAAAATAAGTAATGCACCACCAAGCCAGGAGGGTATAGTTTATGACAAGAAGTGATAAGGCAACATAACTGACTTCGCACACCATCAAACAAGACAAACAATGCATTTTCCTGCTTTAGTGACCATTCCCACATCAAGCCATGTGTCGTGGTAGCACATTCCATAAATGCCTCTAAGGTTAGCAAGTAATCGATGTTATATGATTGGCCAGATCTTATGGTGGGTCCACCATCAGGTAAAAAGGTGATGGTTGTGTAGCGTGACCATGCATTAACTGGGCAGGAAAGGATCGGTAATGGCTACTGGCTAGCCCAATAGCTCACAATATTTTAGCATTGATAAACTTTGTCGCTTACTTATTTAATTGTCTCACCATCTCGACACCTCAACACACAACACCTTATCACTCTCTCGAGAACCCTTCCACAGCTTTGGTTGCCTTGATTTAAGAATACTTGGTATGTGTCTATGATGGCACCGAGTTATGTACTTCCCAAATAAAATTATTAATCGACACATCTCATACCCTCTAGCAGACGGGACATGAATTTAGTATCTGTATTTTATCCGATAACGTTGCTAACTAGCAATTTTCAGCACGGTTGGATGCAATTCGGTAGTTGCTGCATAAATTTTCTAGTCTATGGATTTAGCATTAATGACGAAATGGATACATACTAGTCCATATGCAAGTTGGCATGTGTCAGAAAAACGGTAATAAATCCTTTTAATATTGTTTCAATACCTCCCTTTTCAGAATGATTCTAGAAATAATTTCCTCTTGTCTGAAGCATGGGAGGTCGAGGTAGCCTGCTCTATTTAAAGCAATAGGGATATACCTTTATTATCATTTTTGACATAATTTTTTGGCATGCATGATGACCATGGACACTCATATTCATCTCAAAATGTCATGCTACCAGATGGTCTTCGTAGGAGCTATATTAGATCAACACTTTAAGGTTATACTAAAACATCCCACTAGCAAGGACTTAAAAGAAGTGAAGATGATCCTAGGCACCGATTTTATGGGAGGTGCTTAGAGATATAGAGTAACGTAGTTATACTTCATGTTTTTGCTTCTTTGCTCTATCTAGGTGAGCAAAATAAAACGGTGAGGGAACTAGCCTCAAAATTGTTCACAAAGAAAAACCTCGAAGGGATGGAAGAAACCCTAGCTTCAACAAGGCTTGTATTTGGTGTCCCAAAGCCATGGCCTATCCAACATGGGTGTGTGGTGTTCAATGGGGTAGTATGGCCTTCTTTCCTAGGAAATTTTTGCATGGTTACACTAGCACATCACAAAGAATTGGTGCTCATGTGGAGTTTTTTCCTAAAGAAAGTAATCAACCTAGAGCCTATTTCTAGCATCCAATGGATAACATACTTTTACACCTCCCTAATATCATGTGAGGGTTTCACCAAATCTCTTGTTCAAAATCTACCATTTCTATGATTTTTCTTTACTTTTCATTTTGAGGCTTATGCTTTGTTATGGCTTCTCTGTGTATATCCCTTAATACATGGGTAATTTTGTCTATTTTTTGGATTTTCACTTTCTATTAATACTAATAGTTGATGGTTTTTACCTTTTATCTAAAAAGATTCTTGAATACCAAAATTATCATCCAAAAGATTGAAAAATTAATTTCTGAAGTCAAAATGAGTTATACAATTAAAAATTATTTGATCAATAAAGTATTTTCTTCATTGGATAATTCTCTTAAGAAAAAATAGAGTTTACCAAAGCTTTCTCCTCTATATGGTTCAATTTAATAGATAAAAAAAAAAATTAATAGAGATGGGTTGCATTTGCTTCCTCCCCTACTAAAATTAGTCAAAATCAACTTTGATGGGGTTTCTCATGGTAACTCGGGGAATTGTGGAGTGGGTGTGAACCTTAGGGATCATAATGGAAAAAATATTAAATCAACTTAGAGAGTTTTTCTAGATGGGACAAACAATATTGTAGAAGTAAATGCTCTTCATATGTGTGTGGAGCTAGCCAAGTGAGGAGCAATATTTCACACCTTTAGATTGAAAGAGACTCAATGGTAATAATCAACACTATTTCTAGTGATTCTTCAATAAATTAGAAGTTTGATTATATTTTTATCATGTCAAACTTCTTCTTCAAAGAATAAATCACTTTGAAGCTTGATGTTGCTACAAGGAAGCTAATAGTATGGAAGATTCCATTACAAATAAGGCAATAGATGAGGGTATTGTTTATAGATAATTTTCTACTAAGCATATTAGAGTAGTGATCTAATATTGTCCCTACTCCATAGTCTGAATGGATTTTTATAATAATAGTTGAATGAGTGTACTACTTAATTTTGGACTCCTCAATTTTGGACCAATTTTAAAGGAATAGTTCATCTTCTTTATTTTGATAAATGAAACAATGATCTGATGTTGCTTTCAAGGGTTGAAGTACTTCTTCATAATTAATTTCATAGTAAAACTAGGTTTCCATTTCTCACTACCTATAGACTACTTATAAACTTCCTTCTATTATATATTATGCTTAATATGATGTTGAATCATTCAAATGTGTCTATTCATCATGAATCTTGTTGGTCCCTTTTTGAGGATTTGGTTGGCTAAGGGTTAAATGGTAACTTTCATTAGCCTATAGTTTTTGGATGACTGACACTTGTTAGCTCTTGATGCTCATGGGATAGGTTACATCCATTTTTTCTATCATAATCTATTATCATGTGCAAGTAAATGTGTGTCTCCCATGTTTCACATACTCTGCATTGAAATATAGTTTTGGTACCTTGTTGGTAGTTATCTTTAGTCATGCATCTTCATTTTCTTGGAGTTAGATGATGTTGAACCAACAATTTTAGGAGTTTCTATGTACTTTTGCTACACTCTTAGGGTTTTTCACCTAAAAGGAGAGATAACCCTAAAACAATGCTGGTTCACTCAAATTAAGAAATGTATGATGTAATTATGACTAAATTCAATTATCTAGATGCAACTAATTGATAAAATTGATTGATTAGAAATGTAAGACTATTGAAATGCAACTTGTTGGAAAACACATTGCGTAATGCAAATACACCTAGAAATGTGAACAAAACTAAATAGAAATGAATGAAACTAAAAGAGTGCAGCTGAGATATGGATGGAGATTGGAAATAACTTTTAGAATGTTGTTGATGCTGATTTTCAAGCTTGGTGGAACTCATTCACCATTCTGGGTGAATTAGTCCTATTTCTATAAAATTGTTCAAAATCTCATTCCAAAAAAAAATGGGTATCTAAAAATGCAAAAAACCAAAAACTAGCCTTGAAGTGGGACTCATTCACCACCCATCGCAAATGAGTCCAATTTTGAATTTTTGAAGATTCAAAGGTGGAAACATAAGCCTTCTATTTACACTTTCTACTTCTCCAGGTGTCTGATTCTGAAACTATGGGATTCAAGCCTGAAAATTGACTTTTTGTTGATATTATGCCTTATCCAATGAAGATATTACTTTAACAACTTTTCAAGTAAAACTTCAATGATTTCTAAGTCAACAAGATGCCTAAATCTACAAACACATGAGACAAGAGAGAGAAATGTTGAATGTTAGGGCATGGGGGTTTTCCTTGGTCAAACCCCTTTTAGGTAATTAAACCAAAATAGAGAAAGAATATAATGAAACATGGAATAATGGAGTTGATTACCTTTCCATGATGATTGACCTTGAATTTTTGCAACAAAACATGAAGAAACTTCCCTTGAATGTCTAAAATTTGATATCTTAATGACTTGAAATGATGAAACCCTAACTTGCCTAACTTGAGATGGAGGAATGATGGATGAATAATCAAGAATGGTTATGATTTAGGGTTTAGAGAGTTGATTTTATAGGAAATTCATGTTACGACCCTGTAAATTAGATCCCGAAGGCCGACATGAAGAAAAAAAAAACTTAAATTCTAAAATTTCTTGGTCAAAAATCAAAATTGACTCAAATGAGAATCATTCGCCACCTTGGGTGAATGAGTCCCACTTGGAAGGGACTCATTTGCCACAAATGGTGAATTAGTCCCAGTGGGGCCCATTTGCCAGCTAGGTTCTTGGGAGATAAGAAAATAAGGTTTATATGATGTCTATGTCAGATAATTAATCAAATATTGCCTCAGGATGCGGGTATGTGTAGCATCATCATGGAAAAAATAGGCCCTTAAGTGGCAAAAAAATTAGAAAAATCAGAGTTAGGAAACTTGAATTAAAAATTTGAATAAGTTATCTATATTATTTCAAAAATATGTAAGAATCAAATTTGTATAAAATTGAATGTAGTTTCTACACTACTAGGTTTGTTTAAAAAAGAAAAAAATCTAGTTAGTGAAAATTTGAAATTTCAATGCAGTAGTACTTAAATTTCAGGGAAAAATAAGCAGTAGGTGTCTGTCTAACCACCCTAACCACAATAAATTGATAATATTTTTTATAAGATTTTAGATATAAGTAAAGGACTCATGTCCCAATGTGATGCATATTTTTTTATAATTTTTTTTCCAAGTAAATAATTAATTATGAATTTTTTATTACAATTTTAAAAAAATATGAAAAACCTGTATGTCTAACCACCTTAACTTGGTCAAAAATTTATGAAATTCAATTTTTATTTTTTTAATCCTATAGTATGTGAAGCATAGAATGTGACACATGTTTTGGATTCAAAAAACGTGATCCCGTTTGAAAGCTATAGATGTTTTTCAATCAATCTATCAATTAGGAATTTATTCTTAATTTGAATAGAAAATGAATAATAATTACTTATTAAATTCAAAGTAAAGCATAATTTATATTGGTGGAAAGCTGAGAATCCCCTTTAAAAACCCTTTTCGTTTCATCAATTTTGCATAAAAAAAAGTCGCCAGCCACATACCCATCATATTGCCAGTTTTTTGCCCATCATGATCCTGCACATACCCATGCACAATATGGGTTAATAGGGGCTTATTAGTGATGATGTAAAGGTCAATTAGGGTTTGTGACACATAATTCAATGTGAAAGTGTAATTAAGTACACTTTACAACACTAAAATGAGGTCCACTCAGCCTAGGAAGGAAAAATATCCAATGTCAATTTGCAAGACACATTCAACACTAGATTAAAGTTAAACTTATTTCACAAGCATTCTATATTGATATAATAATGTCATTAAACACATTTTATAATTTTGAATTAGAGGAAAATGGGTTCACTAAGTATAGAGAAGTGTGAAAGTTATTTACAACACTTTACAACACCTCTACAAGACATCATTGAATGCACTTGAAAGGGTCCAAGACGTAGTGTGGATGTGTAAAAAACCTCTCAACACCAAATAAAAGCATTATTAAGTCCATTTTATCATCAATTATTCCCCAAATCAAGAAAGTTTCCTTTTTTCTATAGTAAATTTAGCCCCCACTTTAGTGAGAGGTTCAACTTGCTTCAAACTCACACTAAAGTAGACATTCACAAGAGATCCAAGTGTACAAATGTAGATGACAAAGAATGACAAAGATCAAGAAGGCAATCAAGCCCCCAGGATCCAAGATCCTAAGTCAAACATCAAGATACATAATCATGCAATGGAAAGAACTAGGAAGAAGAGAAAGATGAAAATGAAAATGGTGGATCCAACTTTGATCATTTGCCCAACATGTTGTGGATTAGATCTAGGTTGTTTGTTTGGAAAAAGAAATGCGTACTCACTCTGGGGTGACATAACTCATCGGTATCTGTCAGGTGAGAAGGCCCAAAAGGTGAAATACATATGCTAGTTAGTATGCACACACAAAGACATAGGTTGTTATGGGGAAATTTGCACCTTGGAATGGGCTTCTCGCTCAACCATACCAAAGTTATACCTCCTGATAACTTTAATAAGGTGCCACAAAGGAAAATGATTTTTGAGCTCTATGAAGTAAGAAAAACTTCGTATGCTTGACACTCATAGAAATTGTAAGTGAAAAATAGTGCAAGAACTATTCAAAGGGATTTTTCTTAATTCATGCAATGTCTCATCTTAGGGAACATCATGCTTAATGTCTCCAAGAGAAGATAAGTGAAAATGATCTCATCTTGTTTCCAAGAGAGGACAAGTGCAAGGTCTCATCCTAGGGAACATTGTACCTAATGCTTCTAGGAGAGGAAACTGCAAGAAAAATAAAATCACACAATGAAATGTGAGTGGTGATGTATTTCTCCACTTTAAAGTAGTTGTGAACACAAGTACTGTGAGAAATTGCTTTAAAGTAGAAGAAGAGGACATGAGAGCTTACTCAGAAAGCTATATGCCAAGTCATATGTTTTTGATAAGCTGCACCATGAAAAAGGAGAATATGTCACATGTGAACCAACTTAAGGCGCATCATCCACATCTTAAAATTGCTCTTATATATTCATGAAAGGTTAATGACTAGCAAAAGGAGGCAACCACAAGTGACATACGAGGATAAGGCTACATAACCCCTTGCCCCTACTAAGTGTAGGACAAAGGTGAGCCAAAATGATTGATGAAATGAATGCTACAGTGGAAATAAATATCAATTAGAGGAATTAGGCGCCCCCACAAGAGGAAGCATACCAAATTCCTGAAAAATGTTGGATTTTATGACTCAAAGTCTTAAATTCATTAGTGGAATGACCATGAACTTTATGATAGGCATAGAATGAAGTCTTATAAGAGCATTTCTTTTGATTTCTATGGGGAAGGGTGATCATGTGATCTTGGAGGAGTCTCGAAATGATGTCCTCTTGATCAATGGTAGAAGATGGTATTGTGGTTTTTGTCAAAGATACATCTTGCTTAGTATTAGATTTCATACTTACACAATATTTTCTAGATTGTGAGATTTGTTCTCACTTTTATAGGAGGGAAAATGTATCGGATGTAAATTATTAGTGTCTTGCAAGATGACATTAACATTAAGCCAAGGTGTATTTGTTGGTTGGATGACTTGTAAAGGAAAACAATCAAGACCACTAGTGTCTATTAGTTCGGGATGTTTTACAGTTAAGGTTGAATTAGGAGAATATGATGTGAAAGTGTTGACATTGACTGAAGGCTTGGAAATTTCTATCAAAGGGAAATAACCAAGACCATAAGTGGTTTGTTGTGTGTTAGGCTATACAGGGTTGTGGATACCTTGTTCTTAAGCACCACATCCTTTTTCACTATATCCAAGTTTTTTCATAAGCTCATAAGCATGTCCATAATGTTTCTTCATTACTTTGGAATTCAGTGGTTGTTCGTGATTAAGTGCTTCAAAATTTGTTGTGTAATTTAATTCTTTATCTAAAGTGGTTGAGGTGGATGATTTCGAAGGATCATCTACATTTTAATTTTCCCTATTTGAATCTTTGCATATGATCTTTTAGTCACCTATGAATTCATGTTCAAAATCCATGGAAACCCAATCATCTTCTAATAGCTTGGAAACATGGTCAATATGTTTTTCTTTGTTGTTTTGATGTACGAGTTCCACTAGTGTAGTTGATGTTGATGTGTTTAAGGAATGTGCTTTTTTTTTTCTCAAGTTGTAAGACACTATCAGGTTCAATATCAGTGTCAAGTGTGTGGATTATGTTGTTGTAGATGTATTTCATTTTGTTATGAAGAGTGGAAGGCACACCTGTCATTGCATGAATCCATTGTATACCTAAGATAAGATATCATGAAAGTTCATAAGGCATAACATGTATTGATGTATTCAAGGTGGCCACTCCAATTGTAAGAAGCATAATTATTACCCCTAGTTGTTTCTTTTCGACATTGTCAAAACCCTTAATATAGAAATAATCAAGTCGAATGGATGATTGATCAATGCCAAGCCTATCTAGAAGGGTCACACTACACACATTAAGAGCAGAACCAGTATCTACAAGAGTTCTCTTTATCCCTTTTCATTTTTATTGCACTATGATCATGAAAGGTTCATTTTGTTTTTGCACATCGAAAGAAGGGATCTCACTTTAGTGGAAAACAATGTCAACATGTAGTCCTTGAATCATGGTTACTATATCAATTGGTGGGAAATTAATAGGGATAGGAACTTTTTTTTAAGGTTGTTTTGATCATGCTGTGATACCAAGGGGAGGATTGAATAAGGTCCCACAATGATATCTTAGTAGAAGTATCTTTAGTTGTTCAACAAGATTGTACTCCTATCCACTAGGAGGTCTTGGTAAGACATGATTAGGGATGATAGGGTTAGGCAACGATAGGGGTGTTGTGGTTTGTTGTGGTGGTTGTGGATTATTTCTATTGTTATACATATGATAAATGGTATTATGACTCAGTTGCAGCAAAACATTAGTTTAAGGAGGGTAAAGGATAAGTTCACGTGTATTTTGAGTTTGTTGTTTGTGGGAAGGTGGGTATAGAATTAGAGGGTTGTTAGGATGTCCCACAGGGTATTTTTGAGGTCCATTGATCAAGGGGGATCTAATGGACACTTGCACATTCATAACCTCAATAGTCTTGGTTTGATGTATCTCTAATAAAGGGACATCTAGAATCACCTTTTTATTGAAGGAAGGCACATTATTATTATTTTCAATTTCTAGCACCATGATATTCACCCTATAAGGAGAGTGTTTAGGAGAACAAAAAGCCACATGTTCTTGATAGGGAAGGCTTGGTTCTTCCACAATAACTTCATCGCCAATAGGGGAATGATCAATGCTAGGATTATTAAGAGGGGGTGATTATGAGAAAGTGTTAGTTGAGTGTCCATTGTCTTTAAGGTATCATTCTCTTGTTCCATATTATCTACCCTACAAAGAGAGCTTGTAATATGTTCATCTAAGGGTAAAGTAGCTTCATCACAAGTGGGGGAGGCATTAAGAGAAGGACCACTAAGGTTTTCAAAGATATTTTCCTAAGTGGGAGGAGCATTAGGGAAGGGAAGATTAAGGGTTTTATGATTCTTAATAGAGATGTTGTCTAACACCAACCAATCCTATTTACATTGGGGAGGGATATTAGGAGATGGACAAGTTTGATTGTCATGGTTATGGAGACTAGGTAAGGTGATGTTTAAGAATATTTCTATGATATCATGTTCTTGTTGTCTCACATATTCCAAAGGGGAATGAGGATATGGACAATCAAGACTCTCAATGCTTCTACCTTCATCACTAAGAGGAGAGGTATCAAGAGAAGAACAAGTATGATTGTGATGATTGTCGACAATACCATTCTCATCAATGGAAAATATAAAATTAAGGAGTGTACCTAGGGTTTGATCATGTTTTTTAATGTCCTTATTGTGCTAATCAAAATTGAACTCATAAGGGGAAATGTTGTATTTATGCAATCCATTTTTAACCAAATCAAAGCCACCTCATTCGAAAGAAAACATGTTATGATGAAAATGAAAAGAAATTGCAATTTTTAGATATGAAATAAGGTAATTTTCTTATTACTCTATGCACCAAGTGGAAAATATGACATGTAGAATTTGCAAATGTAAAATGGAGCAATTCCTAAAATGAGCTACTTTAAGTGAGATCTAGTGAAATGCATGTTACAAGAACTCAACTAACTGATACAAGTAGGTAAAGGCACCAAATCGAAGCTTAAAACTAGAGTTTTCAGTACTATAAAGGATAGTTTCAAAGGTGAAAAGCGACAGATTCACCCAAGGTGGTGAATGAGTCCCAATATGGCCTTTTTTCAGAATTTTTAGAAAATTTTGAATGGTTCTTATGCTGTCTGAGTTCTATGATGTAGAACTAAGTTAAAAATCTAGAATTTCAAAAAATTAAATGAATTTAGATGCCAAAAATGCAACCTAAATGCACTTTTCTTGAATGCAAAATTTGAAACCCTAGAATGCAACTTAACTAATGCAACAATCAATGCAAGAAAATTATAAGACGATGATGGAATCTAATCAGATAAGAAAGTATTCAAAAATTAGGTTCACCAACAATTTTAGGAGTGTCTATGTGCTTCTCTTATGCTCTTAGGGTTTTTCACCTAAAAGGAGAGAGATAAAACCCTAAAACTGAGGTGGTTCACTCAAATAAAGGAATGTATGATGTAATTATGACTAAATGCAATGATATGGATGTAGCTAATTGATAAAATTTATTGATTGGAAATGTAAGACTATTGAAATGCAACTTGTTTGAAAGCACATTGTGTAATGCAAAAACACCTATAAATGTGAACAAAATTGAACAAAAATGAATGAAACTAAAAGTGTGCACCTTAGACATGGATGGAGATAGGAAATAACTTTTGGAATGCTATTGATGCTGATTTTCAAGCCTGGTGGGACTCATTCACCATTGTACGTGAATTAGTCCTAGTTTTGTAAAATTGTTCTGAAACTCGTTCCAGACAAATGGGTATCTAAAAATGCAGAAAAACCAAAAACTAGCCTTGAAATGGGACTCATTCACCAAGTCCAATTTTTAATTTCTAAACATTCAAAGGTGGAAACATGAGCCTTTGGTCTGCACTTTCTACTTCTCCAGGTGTTTGGTTTTGAAACTATCAAATTCGGGCCTAAAAATGAGTTTTTGTTGATATTATGTCTTATCCAATGAAGAGATGACTTGAACAAATTTTCAATGCAATCTTCAATTATTTCTAAGTCTCCAAGATGCCTAAATCTACAAACACATAAGACAAGAGATAAAAATGTTGAATATTAGGGAATGGGGGATTTCCTTGGTCAAACCCCTTTTATGTAATTGCTATATATAGGATCATGATGGGCCAAAAGGTGGCGATATGATGGGTATGTGTAGGGTATGTAGTTGATGACTTTTCTTTAACCCAAAATTGATGAAACGAAAAGGGTTTTTAAAGCAGATTCTCAAATTTCCACCAATATAAATTATGCTTTAATTTGAATTTAATAAATTATTACTATTTATTTTCTATTTCAATTACGACTAAAGTCCTAATTGATAAGCTAATTGAAAAAAATCTATAGTTTTTAAATGGTATCACATTTTTTGAATCCGAAATGTGCATCACATTCTATACTTCACATACTATAGGATTAAAAAAAAAATGAATTTCATGAAGTTTTGACCAAGTTAACTTGGTCAGACATATGACTTTTTATATTTTTAAAAGTTGTAATAAAAAAATCATAATTAATTATTTACTTGGAAAGAAATTACAAAAAAATATGCATCGATCAGGACATGAGAAGTCCTCTACATATACGTAAAATATTATTAAAAGTATTATCATTTTACGTTGGGTTAGTTAGATAGACACCTATTTCTTTATTTTTCCTTGAAATTTAAGTACTCAAGAATGAAATTTCAAATTTTCACCAAATAGATTTTTTTTAAAAAAACCTAGTAGTTTAGAAACTACATTCAATTTGTTACAAATTCTATTGTTACATATTTTTGAAATAATATAGATAACTTATTCAAATTTTTATGTCAAGTTGCATAACTATGATTTTTCTAAATTTTTCACCACTTTAGGGCCTGGTTTTTCCATGATGATCCTGCACATACCCTAATTAAAGAAACTAGAGAAAGAGTATAATGAAATATGTAATAATGGAGTTGATTACCTTTCCATGATGATTTACCTTGAATTTTTGCAGTAAAACATGAAGAATATGCCTTTGAATGTCTACAAATTGATATCTCAATGACTTGAAATGATGAAACCCTAACTTGCTTAACTTGAGATGTAAGAATAATGGATGAATAATCAGGAATTATTATGATCTAGGGTTTAGAAAGTTGATTTTATAGGAAATTCACCTTATTATCCCATAAATTGGATCCCCAAGGCTGACATTAAGAAAAACAAAACTTAAATTCCAAAATTTCCCACTTAATAATCAAAATTGACACAAATGGGACTCATTCACCACCTTGAGTGAATCAGTCCCACCTAGCAGGGACTCATCTACCACAGATAGCGAATTAGTCCTAGTGGGGCCCATTTGCTAGCTAGGTTCTTGGGAGATAAGAAAATAAGGTTTATATGATGTCTATGTTAGTTAATTCATCAAATATTGTTTCAGGATGCACAATATGGGTTAATAGGGGCCTATTAGTGATGATGTAAAAGGTTAATTAGGGCTTGGAACACATAATTCAATGTGAAAGTGTGATCAAGTACACTTTACAACACTAAAATGAGGTCCACTTAGCCTAGGAAGGTACAATATCCAATGTGAATGTGCAAGACACATTACAACACTAGATTAAAGTTAATTATTTCAAAAGCCTTCTAGTTTCATATAATAATGTCATTAAACACATTTTATAATGTTGAATTAGGGGAAAATGGGTTCATTAAGTCTAGAGAAGCGTGAAAGTCTTTTACAACAGTTTACAACACCTCTACAAGACATTGATAAATTCTTTTGAAAGTCCCCAAGACCTAATGTGGATGTGTAAAATACCTCTCAACACCAAATCAAGGCATTATTAAGTCCAATTTATCATCAATTATTCCCCAAATCAAGCAAGTTACCTTTTTCTATGGTACATATGCATTGGAAGGATAAAATTTCAATTATGGTTCTTCATTTATGGGAGGCTTCCTTGTTAGAAATTATTTTCTGAAGGTTTTAGTCCCACATTCAATTCTTTTTCTCAATTGTAAGTAGCTTGGTGGAAGAATATCCTTTCAATTTTGTATCATGCATACAACATGTTCATTTTTTTCCATTCTCTTTTTAAACATGAAGAATTTGATCCCTATTTTCATGGTCCAATTATTTGGCTATCTTTGACTTGGCTAGCTCTAGCAACAATTGCATTTGTTAATGATGGCTCAAATCTCTTGCTATGTTTGTTATATTTTATATTATGCTATATATGACTCTATCTAGGGCCTTTTGTTCCTCATGACTTGGGAATATTATGTTTTTGACATAGTTACAATGTAAAAATATTGAGTACCATGTACCTATTTTTTAATATAATATAAATAATGGCTTTGAAACTTTTAATCATAAATTAATTATATCATATTTAATTTTTATATATAAAATATTAATGAACATTCTAATATATATAATGGTGAAATTAAAAATATCAATGGGGAGATAATTTCCTCCACCAATTAATTGTGGTTTCATCAAGCAATATAAGATTCTTGCCATTTATTTGGCCTAGGAGAATCATTTAAGACCCTTAAAAGCACTTAAATGCCTAGTTTAACTCATAGAACATGAATTTGTATTATGATACCCACATTAATAACTAGGAATACACCTATACACTCACACAAAATTAAGGTTCAAATTTTGAAGTATAGACACCTAAAATAAAATGGTTCACAAGTTTAGTGGTCTTATTTCACACATAGGATTATGATGTTTGTCTCACCAGGATACATGGTCCAAATCCAATTGCTTCATAATGAGAAAAATAAAAATTAAATTTTAATGATTCTTTATGTTTCACATTAATAATCTTTTAAAATTGCACTCAAATCACAAAAAGTAACACATCCATGTTGTATATACATAGCTATATAAAAACAAAATAAAAATACTTACTCATTAATAATTCAAGTAAAATCAAATATATTAGAATATAATCTAACTAAAAAATCATGAATTACCAACATGGATTAAGCCAAGCTCATTATTTAGTATGATTAAAATCTTGTCAAGAAATATTATGAAATTTCAAATATTTAACTCTAGAATTTAAAAATAAAATATTTATATAAATTAATTTTTGGTAATTTAATGAATTTAATTAAGAACCCATTTCAACAATTAGATTAAAGTTTCTATGACATTGCAAACCCATCTAATTAAAGATGTTTATTTGAAATTGAATGTTTTGCATAGACAAGACATGGATTATGGTAACATCAACATGTGTAATCATATCTTATTTGAATTAAATTGAATGAAAATCACACATACTAGATCAAATTAAATCTGATTATTCATATTTTTCTAATCATTCAAATTCTAGTCAAATCAAACATTAACATAAAGTTAATCAATTCAAGAACTTAAGTCTTAATATTGACAAACATTATTAGCAAGGAATTGAAGAATCAAATGGTATAAAATTACAAGTAACATCACAAACAATTAGAAACAATTAGAGAGAAAGTTTGCATTTGTAGACTGGATCTAAAACCAGAAGTTAAATGTAAAATCCCATATATATTATTATCCAAGGACTTTCTAGATTTTAAAGCACACAGAACCCATTATATCTATTAGATGACATTTATTGTTTTTTATTGGATAAACAGGGTAAGGGCCCTGATCCCTAACAAAACAGCAAAAGAAAACACAAGGCCTACAGACCCACTAGTCAAAGCAAAACAAAACACAAGGTCTGCTAGCCTACCAGTCTAAGCAGAGACAAAGGCCTACAAACCAACAGAGAAACACCTTTAAACAGAAGGTAAACAGTCATAGAAACTAAAACTAAAATGACACACTGGCCTCATAGCTACAGGCACACAGGCCCAGAGAACCAGAAAACAACAAAAAGAAAACCTGTCCAACAGAGAGAGCTAATCCTCAAGACAATTGATAAGATCCCATTCCTTCTTAAGCAGCTCCAGACCGTTCTTCCAAGTATCCTCTAGATCTTTTGTTTAATCACATGATCCCATTACCTTTACTAAATGACATTTATTGTTTAATAACAAGACTGGACAATCTCTATGCAATATTATTTAACCTAATCCACTCCACACATTTAATATAGTGTAATTGTACTTTCTATTTTATAGGCTCTGTATTCTCCCATCAGAGAAGAAACACGTAAACCTACAGAAATAGATATTCATTATTCAATCGGATGGCCACCTCGTAACATTTCTATTCTAATTACATTTACGATAACAATAACAAATCCAATCGTAGCATTCTCCGAAGTCTTGACCATCGTGTTTCTGACATGTAGAGTTGCACTCCGCAGCCCTAATTGCGGCGCATGGCCCATTAAATGCACCGCTGAAGCTTCTACAATACCCCGGGTGGTCAGCCGGATGACCCATCGACACTGACCATATTACAAATAACTAGTTGCTGTTAAGATTTTCCAGGGCAAAAAATTGACATATTTTCATTTGTATCGACAAGTAAAAGCTACTAATATTGAAGAGAAGAAGAATAAACATTACCAGAAGCTGTGAGCAATACAATCATGAGAAACACATACACGCCCTTCCCCATGTGAGCAAACTATTACTACTTCTCAACAGCTAACTTGGATGTTTGATTCAAAGTAATTCTTTTGGGGTACTTATAGCTCAAACACAGGTAATCTCCTTCGTGTGTTCCGCCCAATTTTGCTTATTTTTTGTCACTGTTGCTGCTTTATTCCTATAATTCTCCTTATTCGAAATAAATCAACGATTCCAATTCGAATTAAACCTTTTGGAATGCTTGTATAATCAAATCAACACAGCGATTAAACCCATGCAACGATTAAACCCATACAGTGAATCATTAAAAAAATAAAGCGAATCGTTGTATACAGCAGATATAATAAAATTATTGTTTAATTATTTTATGATAAGAAAAATGCTAGTTGGCAGGGGATTTGATCTATGCTCATTCCAATGAGACAAACTTTACTGATTACCCACGTAATACTGCCGGGCAAGGCTTAAATTTGATGGCCGTATGACCGTATTTAGAGATTTTTGCCGTGAAATACTATCAAAATTTTAAGAAGATTGTATCAGATGAAAGGAGAGATTTTGGATAGACTGTCAAAATTTATATAGAATTATAATGATATATATATTTGATTTATATATAATTTTACTTACACTAAGGTATATCATAATGTTTTAAGGGCACCTTTGAATAGATAACCGTCATTAAAATATTTGTTGACAGGCAAGGTCGACCGTCAAATTTAAGCCCTTCTGCCTCGTTTACAACAGATATATTAGTTTCTATGTGCTGATTATATCTCTTACTAAGTGATTAAACTCTTTGGGTATTTGTCTTGTAAAGACAAACATGCATAAATTAGCCTTTCCTTGAGTAGTTAAATCTCGTAGTACAGTCACCATGCTGTTTAAATTTTCCGCGCGTACTCATCAAGACGCGTATGTATAGAGGTAAGTTTACTATATACTACATCTAAGTAAAATATTAACTCTATGGCCCAGATATGAATTGATTGACTAAACTAGAAAGCAGTTGAACTTTGGCTAGTAGCCAATCTAATTTCTAACCGCTTGTACTTTCTTGCCAAATGCTCTTTTTAAGGAATTATTGGTTTATTATTATTTATTCACTTGTATTTTCTTGTCACATGCCCTTTTTAAGGATTTATTGGTTTATTAGTATTTATTCATTTGCTCTCTATTTGATCAATGTTTAATCTTACATGGGTGGAATTTCTTATGAAAATAATTAGTTATGATAAAGCAATGACTTGGACAAATAATTTGACTACACATGGCTTTATGAAAATTACACTTTGACTCTCAAAGGAACTGTTTGATGTCATCTAGTAAATCCATAGATGACTACATGTCATTACATTGTGGGAGGATGTTTTTTTTATCCAATGAGTAAATTAGATATATTTTAAATATCATAGACTTAATCTTTGAGCTATTGGCTTGTTAGTGTTTTCTCTTCAATTATCAAATTGTTTGGCATTTAATTCTCATTGCAAGGCACAATTAACTTCTTTCTAGATACACATAATTTTTAACTCCTATCTTTTCGTGGATGACATTCATCATCCAAAAATAAGGTCATACTCTCCAAGTTGGCCAATCAAATCATTATGATGATGGTCTCTAATTTTATTTATTTTAGATTATCTCACTATTCATGTCATGATGTCTATGAATGAAAAGGGGATATAAGATTTTATGTTTAATGGAATTTGATCAAGGTGCTTTGAAGTAAGACAAAACTTTGGTATATGAAACCCCCATTAACTATTTTATTTTCTAAAACATGACCCCAAAATTAGGCTCAATAGTACATTCAATCTTGCTAATCCACAATATATAACATTGAGGATGCTATATCGATGTCTCAAAGTTGCTAGAACAATGCTAGAATCATCATGTGTATAGGCAATTCACTAGGTTCAAATCCACAAAGAATTGAACTAGGCATGTTGATAGTAAAGGGGAAGCAATAGGCATTATGAAGTAGTAAAAAACAAAAAATCTCTAATTAGTATAGGATCAAATGGTAATTGTTCTTCAAATTTTAATAAAAAAATCTACAAGTGTCATTTTAATATAGATGGGATATCATAAAAAAGAGCCATATTGACTATAAACAAATCTAAAATGTATGTTACAATTCATAACTATTGAGATGTGTATAAAAGGATATTGCAAACAAATAGCTTTGGATCCCTCCCTAGGATTCATTCTACACTATTTGAAAGGAAATATACATAAGTGATAATTGAATCAACTAGATTAAAAGAATTAGCTAGAAATTAAAATACTCATGTTAAATGCAATGGACTAACTACCAAATGAAAATGGTGATAAATAAACCCCTTTTAACATTTAAATGTCATTTGAAGATAAAATCACTAATAACTTATTGTTTTACTTTTGATATTTCTCAAAGGAAAAACAATTGAGATAAATCAAATTTCAGTAGTATTTTCTTTTATTTTTTATTTTTTTCCTTATATGATTTGAAAGTATAATAATATCACATTTGAACATAAATTTTTTTAACATAACATACCTATATGAAACATAATATGAAACAACAATTGTTACCTCAACATATTCATGCAATAAATATTAAATGGCTATTTATGGTAGCACATGTTCTTCCTCTCCAATTGAGTGATCAACTCTTTGGAGATTTGAATTTATTTTAATTCATTACATTTAACTCAAAACTATGTAATAATTAAAAATAAAATTATCTCATTCACAATCAAAGATAATCATGTGTGCTACATAATTCAAGTTTGAAACTAAAATTTATCATGTTGAACTAGAAAATGATAATACTAGAAATGATCATGATTTACTACATAATATCAATGATACAAAATAATATAACTAACTAACACATTATTAATTACAACTAATTATAAATATTTATAACATATCCCTATAATACATCAATACGTTAAACATGCATCTGTTATTCAAATTTCATGAAGACTCTTACCGTAATCAAAATGCATAAGTTTATTATAAAATTAATTCAATAACTATTTTCAAGCATAAAGCAAAGAAAATATCTTCAATGATGAATGCTAATATGAGTCTACCACTGATAAAGATTACTTTATATTTAATAAACTAAATAATTAGTCAGGTAAATCTAACCCTACTACCATTTTCATGGAATCTATTGTGAGAAAACTATAATTTTAAGTGTAGATTGTATTATGGAGTCTTATGGAATTGAGTGGTGTCCACTTATCTAGTTCTTGTAGCCTCTATAGTTGCTAGAATTATTTATATCATTCAAAACTACTAGAAATTAACAAATAATTTTGAGAATCAAGCAAAATCCTCCAAGTATCAACAAAGTATCTCAGTCAACCAAACGCTTCAACTTTCTCATGAAGAGGAGAGTGAACCTATTATGTTATGGGTTTCTTGGGTATTTTGGTTTCAATTATCACAATTGGTTTACTCATTGGAATTTATATAGAATATTTCTAGGTTGCATCCTCACGATATTCCTTTTCAAAGGTAGGTGTTGGTAGTAAACTTTTATACCTTTATGGTTCTAATTTTTTCCCCCTATGTCCTAGTTTTCAAATGCATTTTTCTTCATTAGGGTTTACTAAAATTGTTTCTTTCCCATGATAAAAACATAAAAAAAACCTAGTCATTTATTGTAAATTTTTATAATTTATCATTGACCTTCTCAACTGATTTCAGTGCTTTATGATTTCCTAATTAAGTCACTTTTATCATTATGTTATAGAAACCTTTTGATGCTATCAATGCCTTATTCCTAGTGCATCATTAAAAACAACTTATTTACATGTGTCTCTGTAAGGTAGGGGGACCTCCACGTGCAAGGCCCTAGGTCACGGAGGGTCAAGATGTCAAAAGTTCCCCTAACTTAACTCAGCTAAATGTGATGTTTTGGGTATGAGGATGGGAATGATGAGGACTATAAATTCATGCAACCACTATGCAATCCCAAGTTTTGAAGAGGGGCTAGGTGATCCAATTTCTAGGTTCAACACTATGCCTTAGGGAGCTCTCTACCCTAGGATGGAAGCATAATCCTTGGAAGAAAACATGGCGCACTGGCATCTCTAAAGTGCACTGATATCCATACAACCAAACAATAGAAGAGACAAGATCAAACCTTTTAAAACAGGCTAATGGAACAACTAACAATTGTTAAAGGGCTAAAATAATGTGATTGAGTAAATGAAATATTCTCTAATATGATAAAGTAAGAATGCAAGAGTAAGGGTGGGGAGAAGAATCTCATAAAGGAACTTGTTTGTTACCTAGCTCCTCAAAATAATGTCCACCTACACATAGAAAGAGAGAAAATGTTGGGTGGTTGTATAGGGGCCTTCCTCAGTTAGACCCCTGTTTAGGTGTTTCCACCTCCACACACAACCAAGGAAACAAGATAAAGAAATAATGTAGTAAAGAGCACAAAAGCACTACAAAAAAGTAAAGTGCTAACTCAACCAAGTGCTAGAAGGAAAGGAAGGGAAGCTAACCACCTCCACCAAGAGTGCTCTAGGCTACTTGGGTGAGAAATTGAGAGTACTCGAGCCTCTGCTGCAATGGTGTTTCATTCCCAACTTGTTCTACAAAAGATGGAGTATTGTGTTTGCTGCAGTGGAGAGCTTGTATGCTGCTTGAGAGCTTGAAAAGTGAATGCAAGAGTGTGAGAATGGAAAATTGAAGTGTACAATAGCTTAGAAGAAGTTAGAATGCATGTTGAAGGGATGAATTTAAAGAAGAAATGAAAGAAACAACCATATTCGGGTCAGTCGACTGAAAGGGTCATTACAACTTCACTCCCAATGAGAAGTGTAATGCCTCTACAAGTTCAGGCGTGGGAATTTCTAGGGATGTAAGCACACTGTGTGGGAATCTGCATGTCGCACAGGCATCTCTGATAGAAACACCTCCACTGACACTCAAAACAGGTACCAAGTGGGATGCAAGCAGCGAGCTTAGGTGGAAATAAGCCTTCGAACTTTGTTTTCTAAAGTGGAGAGGGAAAAAAGGGGGATTTACACATGGGGTGTAAATTCACTCCTATAAATTTTGACCCCACTTTAGTGAGCATGAATAATGATGAGTGCCCGGTAAAGTAGATCAAGAAGAATGTAAGGTTAGAAATGTATACTTGAACAGTCAAGGAAGCAGAGTTCGCTCTAGCATACTTGAAGGTGCATGGAAAGTGAAGGACTCCATAGCTACTCAGAACTATGAAGTTGAAGAAGGAAAGTGCCTTGCAGGTTCTCAATCCTATAAGGAAGGTATCCCCAAAAAACTCTAGCATGGAGGAGACCCAAAGGAAGCACCCTACAGGCTCTCAATCCCATAGGGAAGGTATTGTCAATGAACTCAAGCATGAAGAACACCCAAGGAAGTGCCCCACAGGCTCTCAATCTAATAGGTAAGGTATTCTCCATGAACTCAAGCATGAAAAACACCCAAGGAAGTACCCCACAGGCTCTCAGTCCCATAGGGAAGGTATTCTCCATGAAATCAAGCATGAAGAACACCCAAGGAAGTGCCCCACAAGCTCTCAATCCCATAGGAAAGGTATTCTTCATGAACTCAAGCATTAATAACACCCAAGGATGTGCCCCATAGGCTCTCAAAACTATAGGGAAGGTAACCCCCAAGATCTCTCCCATGGAGGAAACCTAAGAAAGCACCCTATAGGTACTCATTCCTACAAAGGAGCCACCCCCAAGATCTCTCGCATGGAGGAAGCTCAAAGGAAGCACCCCATAGGCTCTTAGTCCTATAGGGAGGTATCCCCCAAGATCTCTCACATGGAGGAAACCTGAGAAAGTGGACTTAATAGAATCAGGAAGTGGCCACAGATTATCAAAAATTATTGAAAACTTTCAAAGGGGTCCCTAGGGAACCTATCATGAAGAGAGGTTCCTCTCAAGGGATACACAGTTCAAAAGTAGATGTTCTCTTTCTTGAATTGATCCTTCATCAAGGAATCCTTTTGAAAGATGCACACTCCATCAAGGAATTCAAAAGGAAGAATATGCCCCCACTCAAGGGGGAGGTCAAAGTTGTTCCCACTTCGGAGGAAGGTCTAAGCCCTTTCTTTACAAACCCATGATGAAGGAAGCACATTATGTTAGGGTTTCAATTTGAGAATGTGATTCAGAAGAAAGGTTTGCCAGGATTTTGAGAAAAGATTTGTTGGCAACAAATGCATTTTCTAAAAATTCAAATGTTAAAAAAAGATCATTGTCACACATAGGAGGGACAACTCAAGCAAGGATGAGAGAAATATAAAGAGAAAACAAAAGAGAAAGAGAAAATACAAACAAAGGGCAGAGGGGTAGCCTGATATTTTGGGGGTTAGAACTACTCATAAATATATATAGATATGTATAGTAATAGTATATAAATGAACTATCATCAACCCTCTACTATATCAGACCATGTGAAGAATGCATGAGAAGACAAAGTAAAAATTAAAAAATTGGGTCAACATGGAAGGGAAGCCTAAATTCCCCCAACGCTTTGCATCATCCCTAATTTATTGAAAATGAAGCACAACCATGGAAGAATGATGATAAAAATACAAGAAGGTTTATGACACAAAAACCATGCCTATATCCAAGCACCAGCAAGGGTGACAAGGGTCATCCAGGCACACATAGCATGATCATGAGAGAACACATCACAAAACACACACACACAAGGTTAAGAAGAGGCCTCCTCATAACATTGATTAGCCAAGAGGTCATTCACTCCCCACTCTAGATCATCATAGGGGGAAGGAGGATGAGCCTGTAGTGGAGGGATGTTAAGAGGAGGGGCATACAACCCTCCCACAATAAGGGCTAAGGAAGAGGGCCCCTCAAGGTCCTCTCCACCGAGCTCTTGTGGAGTCAAGGTTAGCAATTTTGTGAAGATCGGTGACAGGACTAGAACGTCATCTCCTAGAGTTAAACATGCACCCCATAGGAGCACCATGTCTAACTTTAATGGGTGGGGCAAGCTGAGCCTAAAATTCACCGCTAGTCTCGTCAAGTGACTTGGGAGCGGTTTCAAACTTAGGGGAAGCTGGGACTGGTTCCATCACTAGGACATAACAAGTTAGCATAGGATCACCTTGTAAAGAAGGTGGACACCTCTTAGGCCCTTCATTTCTAGAAGGACCACTCTCCACTTCCTTCTTCACCAGAGGAGATGAACTCCCCACAAACAAGGATAGGGGTGTAGAGGAAGAGGGATAAAGGACCGTAGTGGATACGACCAAGGTATTAATCATATCCATGGGCTTTGAAAAAGGCTAGATGTCTAGAATGGACATTAGTAAAGGTGGCTCCACCAAAGGAGTGATGAAAACCTGTACCCCCTTGGGGTAAGGTGCATTTGCACTCACAACAGAAGCCAGAAGTAGCACGAGACCAGACTAAAGAGAGCAGGAGGGAGGGAAGAGGGTGACACTATAGGAGGCCATGAAGCAGGGGTGGTCATCAGGCATGTGCAGGATCATCATGGAAAAAATAGGCCCCTAAGTGGAAAAAAAATTAGAAAATTCAGAGTTACGCAACTTGACGTAAAAATTTGAATAATTTATCTTTATTATTTCAAAAATGTGTAAGAATATAATCTGTAGAAAATTGAATGCAGTTTCTAAACTACTAGGTTTATTTAAAAAAAAAAAAAATCTATTTGGTGAAAATTTGAAATTTCAATGCAATAGTACTTAAATTTCAGGGAAAAAAAGAAGTAGGTGAAAGAAGTAGGTGTTTGTCTAACCACCTAACCATAATAAAATGATAATATTTTTTTATAAGATTTTAGATATAGGTAGAGGACTCATGTCCTGATGTGATGCAATTTTTTTTGTAATTTTTTTCCAAGTAAATAATTAATTATTATTTTTTTATTAAACTTTTAAAAAATATAAAAACTTCGTATGTCTGACCACCTTAACTTGGTCAAAAATTCATGAAATTCAATTTTTATTTTTTAATCATATAGTATGTGAAGAATAGAATGTGATGCATGTTTCGGATTCAAAAACTGTGATACTATTTGAAAGATATAGATGTTTTTCAATCAACCTATCAATCAGGATTTAGTCATAATTCAAATAGAAAAAAATAATAATTATTTATTAAATTCAAAATAAAGCATAATTTATATTGGTGGAAAGCTAAGAATCTCTTTTAAAAACCCTTTTCATTTCATCAATTTTGGGTTAAAAAAATTCATCAGCCACATATTGTATATATACCCATCATATTGCCACTTTTTGGCCCATCATGATCCTGCACATACCCCGTCTCTTCCTCCTTTCTTTGTGAGGTTGTCTATTCAGCTAAGAGAGCTTTTTGTTGGCACTTGCACTCATGTGCAAGGTGGTTTCTTTGGTTCTTAGAGCTAGAGGCCAGAGGATGGAAAGGAGCAGAGGGCTACTACTCAACCATAGGAACATCCACTACGGCTATTTCCAGCGAGGGAACAGATTCTTGAATGGGAGGAGGAATAGGTTCAGTAGTAGGAGGATTTAGCTCAAGAGCCTGGGCAGTGGGCCTCTTTCTACTCACTACTTTTGGAGTAGGAGTAGTAGGAGGCCATGGATCAGATTCCCTTTGAGAACCTTTCTTTTTTTCATATAAGTAATACCACACTCCGGGGTATTCATTAGGAAGATCTGTGATCCTAAGCTTGGGACTATGCCAAGGAGGAATCATCAGACTTAGCGGATAACCACCGTGCCTATTCATCTAGTACTCTTCCCAGTAGAGGGGAGAGGATGAGATAGCCCAGGGAAAATTCACCTTCTCTTTTCCTTTACGAGAAGGAGAGGGAGCCAACATAAGATTCTCCTCTTTCTTTGGAGAAGGGAGAGTGGTTGGTGTGGCCTTCTCCTTCTCCTTTAGGGAGGAGGAGGCAAACGACAGTTGCACTGCATGTAGGGTTAGTTTTGGCTGTCCTTTATCCCTAGTCATACTTTACATAATTCTTGTAAAGTAGGTCCATTCTTGGAGGAAGCAGACCAATTGGGGAGGGCCAAAAATGATCCAAGGAGTATCCACCATGGAACACCAAGGGTTGATATCTGGTGTCATGCACTACATGCATGACACCTTCGTGGGAAAACTTTAAACATTTATGAATAATGGAGTCAATTCCATTCATGGAAGATAGCCAAAGAATGTCTAGCTTCACCCTGAACAAGTATGACTTTGGGATAACATGGAAAATTATGTCAATAGTTATGGGTCCAACTAGGATGGACAAGGTTATTGAGTCATAAGGTTTAATAATCATATCATCATGCGTATAGATGGTAGATTTAGTTTCTTCATAATTTTTTTGTAATGAATTTAATACTAATGTTTGTTTTTGTGATTAAATTCACACAGCTTGCAGTGTCTACCAATACTCCTGTCACAGTGTTACCATTGACATGAGTGGGAATGTAAAGAGGTGAGGGTTTATTGTTCAAGGGAAGATCCTATGATGTGAACCTAATATCTAGTAACTAGGTGTAGGTAAGGCAGCGTAAGTCATCATGACCATGTTGACATATCCCTCGGGTTGAGTGACATAATCAATGGGATCTACAATCATGTTAACAGAATGCAATGGAAACAAATCTATGTATATCTGCAATTCACTATTATCTTTTGCAACTAATTTGTTATAAAAAAAAATTATTCTCGCTGAGACAAATGCTACCGTCCTCGATGCGGTCCTATATCTCATGACGGAGCTACATATATCATTTGGTATCATGTCCATTAACTCGATGGTACTAAAAATAAGTGCTTCCATCATACCAACTAGGGTAAGGTTCCTTAATAGGCTTCAAAGTTAGCAAAGTCATAATCTTACCCTTCGACAGCTTCTGCAAGATAGAAGAATAAGATTCTGATAACTTTTTGAACTTTTGGTTATTCTTGAGGTCGTTGTTTTCAACAGCGGTAACTACATTTGTAACTATCTTTCCTTTCCCAAATATCGATACAATGGATTTCCCCTCAGAATAGGAGTACAAGGAATAATCCTTGAACTGAACAACTGTCTACTAGTATTCTCATAAAGTTGCACACAAGTGAACCAAATAAGGGTATTTCATAAGGGGGAACTTCTCTTTCCAAGGCCTTTGTAAGTTCTCTATGAATAACTTTTGCACGTTAGAATCGGGCAGCTGATATGAGATTTGTGAGAGGAGTGCTTGGTAGCACACTATGAAATCAATATTTTTTTCATTATCTCCTTGTTTACATCATACAAGATATGAAAAGGTCATCTTCAGCCTGATATTTACTTGAAATTATCTAAGAAACTGATTAACAAGTTGGTCAAATGAGAAAATAGAGTTATCAGGGAAGGAACAGTACCACTCGAGTTTTGTGTCCTTCAGAGATTGGGGAAACAGTTTGGTCATCAACACATTGTGATGGAAAAATTTTGTGCACAAGGCATTAAAGGTAGACACATGTTTCTATATATCCCCTTTACTTTTTGAATTTAGGTATCTCCATTCCCTTGGGATAGGATTGTTCAAGATTGCGATTGACAATGGGCTATGCTAGAAAAAGGGCTTGAAGATAGGCTGGGTAGAGGCTTGGGAAAGACTCACTAACTGGTTCTACATCTTACCCATATTTTGAAGAAGAGTATTCAGAATAGGGTCATTAGAACATAGAGGGCTAGAGGAACCTCCCCCAGAACCACCACCAAGGCCACCACCAAAACCGCCGCCGGTGTGACTTCCGCCAGAGACACTACCAAATCCGTCACTACTAGTACGGCCTCCACTGAAACCACCACCATGACCTCCACTGGAGCTTTCTCAACCAGCACCACCTCTGCTACCAAATCCACCACCACTACCAAAGCCCCCACCACTCAGCCTACCAAAGCCTCCACCACTAGAGGTGATAGGAGGGGTAAAGGTAAAGCCCAAGGGGATCTTATTCACTTTGATAGTTTTAGGTTATTCAAAAATATAAGGGATACTAATAGAAGGGACCACATAGGCCATATAAATAGAAGTGGGAGGCATTGATACTCCTAACTATCCTTCACATTCTTAAAAAGTGACTCCTTGCGCAAAAATAGGGTTGCTGGAAGGAGTGCACACTTTGACGAGATCGAGGAGGCTAGTCAAAAGTTCTATGCCTTTTCAATCCTTATCCATTATGTGTTTCAACTCACTAACAACTTGAGCAGCCCTAGCCATCTACAGATTCCTTTCCAAGTGGTTTTCCAAGATACCCAATCCTCTAGTAATGGTACACATATTCTATAGGGATCTGAACAACCTTGTGCTCGTCTACCGATGATGGCATAGGAGACACAGGGGGAGTGCGCACATGATCAGTTTCATCAAAAAATCCCATCTTGTTCCTCAATAACTTCTCCTATGCAACTAGACCAATGGCGGGAGCAAAGGAAAGGCAGGTAGATAACCCAATAGAGACCTTCATCCTTTCCATCAGAAGGTGTTATACACTTCTCCTAATGACATACCTCGAAGTTGTGGATTGGGTTGTGATGCTCATAATCCTTCATAACACTCAAGAACAAAATAATAATGAAGTACTCAAGGGAAGTCTTAACACCGACGGATGAACATGTGTTGGTTCATGTTGGGTTCACCAAAATGTAAGGTAGGGGGACCTCCACATGCAAGGCCTCAGGTCATAGAGGGATAAGATGCATAAAGCTACCCTAACTTACCTCATCTAAAGGTGATGTTTAGGGTACGAGGATGAGAATGATGAGGACTATAAATTCCTTCAACCACTCTATAATCCTGAGTTTCAAAGAGGGGCTAGGTGAGCCAGTTTCCAAGTTCAACATTGTGCCTCAGGGAGTTCTTTGCCCAAGGATGGAAGTTCGGTCTTTAGAATATGAAATAGCCATGTGATTAAGTAAATGAAATAGCGTGATTAAGTAAATTAAATATTCTCTAATATGATAAAGTAAGAATGCAAGAGTAAGGGTAGAGAGAATAATCTCATAAAGGAACTTGTTCGCCAGCTAGCTTGTCGAAAGGACATCCACCTACACATAGAAAGAGAGAAAATCTTGGGTGGCTATATAGAGGCCTTCATCAGTCAGACCCCCATTTATGTGTTTCCACCTCCACGAAAAACCATGGAAACGAGATAAATAAATAAAGTAGTAAAGAGCACGAAAGCACTACAAAACAATAAAATGCTAACTCAACCAAGTGATAGAAGGAAAGGGAGGGAAGCTTACCACCACCAAGAGCAGTCAAGGCTGCTTGGGGGAGAAAATGAGAGTACTCGAGCCTCTACTGCAATGGTGTTTCATTCCCAACTTGTTCTACCAAAGATGGAGTGTTGTGTTTGCTACAATGGAGAACTTCTATGCTACTTGAGAGCTTGAAAAGTGAATGCAAGAGTGTGAGAATGGAAGATTGAAGTGTGCAATAGCTCAAAAGAAGTTAGAATGCAAGTTGAAGGGATGAATTTGAAGAAGGAATGCAAGAAACAACCATATTCAGGTCAGTCAGTCAAAGGGGGCGTTACAACTTGAATCCCAATGAGAAGTGTAATTCCTCCGTAGGTTGAACCGTAGGAATCTTCTAGCAATGTAAGTGTGCCACACAGATGTTTGCATGCCACGTGGGAATCCCTGATAGAAACTCATCCACCAACACTCAAAATAGGTGCCAAGTAGAATGCAAGCAACAAACTTAGGTGGAATTAAGCCTTCGAACTTGGTTTTCTAAAGTGGAGAGGGAAAAAAAGGGGGATTTACACATGGGGTGTAAATTCACTCCTATATAGTCTCAATTTGCAATCTAAGTGCTAATATTATGACCCCTACATGGTACACTTGTCATGATCTAAGTGTAGTGTAAACTTCCTTCACAACACATTTTTATATATTTGGTGCATAAGGAAAATGTGATGGGTGGTGAGCATAAGGATCTAGACACATATTATGTTCTATAATAATTCCCATGTTCTTTACAATGTATTTTCATTTACCTAGTGCATGGAAAGAATTCGCTAGGATTCCTCAATTGAGATGAAGATATGTGTCAGTTTATAATTCCAACACACAACTTATTTGTAGTGCATTTTTATATCTTTGATACATAAGGAAAATATGTCAGGCCATGATGAATAAAATAATGACAAGTGTTATCGCTAGGTTTCAGTGTGTGGTTCCTTCAATGTGCAATTTGGTGTTCTTATTGCATAAAGAAAATGTGTCGAGAGGTAGTGAATAAGATGGGGACACATGTTTGTTCCAAAGTGTAGTTCTTGACCTCTTCATAGTGCATTTTCTAGACCACATAACATAAGAAAAGTATTCTCGATAATGAGTTGCTTGGTGATGGCATGTGTCATGTAATGATTGTAGCATGTATCCTCTATACATTGCATATTCATATATTTAGTGTATAGTTAAAATGTGTCAAAAGGTAACTAAATATAGATGGGCATGTTTCTACTCAAAGCTTTAGAACAAGGTTCCTTCATACCATATTTTATCAAAAGGAAATTCAAATGGATTATGTATTGAACCTCGCATTTGCACTAGCCATCAATCTTATTTCAAAGTGCTCATATCAACGATTGAAATTCAAAAGAGAAGAACTAATTGTTAATGTTTAGTTAAATCGTCTATGTAAACCATTATTCTAGAAATTAAGGACCAACTACTTCTATTAGGAGATGATAAAATAAATAATTTTTTTTTTTATCATTATAATTGAAGGTATATTTGATAATTTTGAACATTTGAGCTCCCAAAGAGAGAATTGCAAGCAAAAAAGAGCTAGGGTTTTTAGGATTTTTCTTGTGTAAGTTCTCTAGTCAATTGCATTACATAATTTGTTTTTGAATTATCAAAATGATTATAAAGAAGAAGATTTTGAAATTGTTCTCTTTAAATTTTGAATGAAATTAAAGATCTAGGAAATTTAGTGATTATGTGAAAAGAAAAAAACCCTACACAATTTAGAAAATTTTAAAAGCCTAAAAATGATTGAATCAAGTGTAAAATCAAAGGGCACTAAGAGATTCATGGAACATGACTTGATGAAGAAATTTCTTGGGTTGAAAAATAGAGTAAAGCATGCTTAAGGGATATGGGTTTTTTCTTATAGATAACTTGATAAATCATCACAAATAAAGGTTACAATTATCCCTTAGCATGGATGGACTTTATTTGAGTATAGATATAAAAAGAGTAATTTCAATAGGTATGTATCTAACTTGTGGACTCAAGATTTAGGAAAATTAGTTGTTCCCAATTTTTTTGTTAATGTGGATTTGATCAAAGCCTTAGCTCATCGTTATAATGAGAAGGATAGGGTAATCAAAAGTTAGAAAAAATCTCATTTTTTGGAGATTACTAGGAAAACAATTATTTAAAAAAAAATCTAAATGCCTCAGCTAGTGTGAGCATATACTTTGGTGTTATCAAGAGAGAATGAGAGAAATACAATAAAATTTTTATTATTTTATGGCTCACAAAAAATAGAAGGTGTCCTGATAGGAAGTTGGCAAGGCTTTCTAAAGATGAAGTTTAACCTTTTGAATTTGACATTTTTGAACATTATTTTATCAACAAATATTTTTCTCTCTCAAGATTTTGGGAAGCACTATAAAATCAAAATGCCCATTTATATAATGATGCTAGCTACAAACATTCAGCATAGGGATGTCAGCAAGAATTTTTATTATGGTGCCTTCATTGTAGAGGAGATGTACAAGAAACTAACTAACCTAAAATACCTAAAGGGTAGTCTTTATTTTAAGTGGTATTCTATGTTGATGCATATGATTCTTTACAGTGGGGCGAAGATATGGGTTGGGACCCTGAATTTCGATACAAATGATGGAGAAGGAAATATACTGCCATTCCAAATGCAGACTTATATTTTGGATCCACATTGCTCCTCTACAAATTATTAGGTTTCTGAGAATGTTTTTGTGTAGGATGTGTTGAATAACCTTTGCCTCCAACCCAAAGAATGAATTATAGAAAAAAATTATCAAGTTTATCAAGACCCTATAGTTTTATCCAATAAAGAGAACTAATCAGAATTAGGGAGACTAGTATTTGAATTTCAACTACACAATATTTAGAATATATGGTACCTATTTCAAACCACATTATTTTCCAACATTTGTGATAGCTAGGCTAGCTTTTATGGAAATAATGTGGTAACTTAATGATTTTGATAAATTATATTTTAGAATGATAAAGAAAGGGTCACTTGTTCCAAGTGGGATGAAATTATCCTAGCACTTTATTGTTACTACAAAAGAAGGGATGGATTCTTTTCCTACAATGTTGTAGAGCTACAAGATGAAGTTGGACCTTGCAAGGAATTTTGATCGTGGGTGTTACATAACAAAATGAGATTGGAGAGATGAAAGTCTAAATTTTTTCACTGATTCCATGCCTTGGACCATATCATCAAGAATCTTCAAAAAAATAAAGAAGTGAAGGAGATGAAGAAACAATGAACATTCATGGTCCACTCTGAAGAAAAGAGAATATTCAACAAGAATTCCTACAAAAATCCTTTTGTTAAAATTGTAAATCGTATTGAAAGGATGGAAAAGATGTTTTATTTTTTTTAAATGGCTCATATTTCATGAGGAAGCCTATTAAGTAGGGGCATATAGTAGTATAATTTAAGAAATATGTTCATGAGGAGGCAATTCCAACTCAATCCTCAATGCATGCTACAACAAGCCATCTAGCACCAGTTGGTGTTGAACAACTGGTTGATTATTCAAAAAATATTGATGAAGGAGAGATTAGGTAGGAAGAAGATACTATTAAGAATATGCTTGAAGATGAAGAGGTTTATCAACATTTCCCTTCTCTTTAAGTTGACTAGGGAAATGACAAAGTACTTGGTGATAGGCATGTAGTTGACTTTTATGATGATAACTTAATTGTTGATGATTTAAGGGTCCTGGATTGTACCTAATTCTTAGATGATGATAGCTTTGTAACCTCTTAGGAGTTCAATGATTTCATAATCAAGGTCAAGAAACATGAGTTCAATGAAAATTTATATAAGGAAAAGGAAGGAGTTGTTCCCTCATAGTATAATGAGGTTACTAGGAAAGTCCTCCAAGAGATGGATTATAATTCTTCAAGGATCACTCATGATGAAGGAACAAGGATTTTGAAAGAAAGTGGGATGCTCATATTGTTATAATGGGACCTTAATTCAACGATTTATCTAGATACTATTAGGCATTAGGATGAAGATTCATTTACATCATATGAGAAAGATGAACTTATTTTGGATCAGGTTTTAGTCCAAATATGGAAACCTTAGTTATATAAGAAATGACCCCTACTAACAATAAACCAAGAGTTGTTGATTCTATTCAAGAGATCTCTAGGAATGTAATAATAAAAAGAACATCTAAAGTATTAGATCCATATGGAACATCTTTGGTGGTGGATATTTCTATGTTCAGTGTAGTAGTTGTTAGGAGGGAGGAAGCAAAATATAAAAAATTGCATTCTATGAATGTAAATGTATATGATGAATACAATAGAGTGGTATCTCACCTCCCAAAACCTCAAGTTGCTACTCCTTTCACTCTAGATACTACATCTAAAAAATCTCAACAAAAAATAGATAAAAAATTTCTCTAAGAATAAAAGAGCTAAAGGAATAATTAAAGAAAAACAAAGAAAATGATAATTTAGCTAAAGAAGAGACAAAGAAAGCAACATATATAATTGATGATATTCTGGGTCATAGGCTATCTTTTGTCCTTCATAGAATTTAAGGCAACTAGAGTGATTTTGATGGGCTACAAAAGGCATATGCCAAGTATATGTGATTAGAGCAGTTTCCAAGAGATTTTGAATAAATAGATTTTGAGGGCTAATTCTATAAAATATATTATCAAAATGACATATTTTGATAACAATGCTCCCAAGAATTTTGTGAAAATAAGTGATAAAATTGATTTATTAGAAGTATTCACCTTACAAGAAAATTATATATGCAATTCAAATCCAAGTTGAAGATGTTTGAGGCTATGGAGTAGGAGATAATACTAAAGGATATGGACAACTTAGGTGCTATTAAATATTTTGACACATGGTAAGATGAATTTTTAGGCAGTATTCCCTCTTTGTCATCCTATATTTATAAATATGGTAAACCTGATTTAACACTCCTAAAACATTTAATTCATGACTTTTTTAGTTGGAGTCTAATCTGGACAATTTTGTGAAAGAGACAAGGGCAATCAAAAATTCTAGATATAATGTCTACAATAACAAGGTCTGAAATATTTTGAGTTTACAATGGTTTTCTGAAGAGGAGTACAGTTCTTGGTTGGAGAAAATTTTTGAATAAAATATCCTCTATATCCTTTTATCTTTTTTCAAGGGTAAAATATTTTTTCCTTGGTGGTACAGTTAGCATCTTCCCCAAAAGTTTTTTGAAGGATTTTATTTTTGTTTGATCCTAAAGGTAAAATATTTATTTGTATAAAATGGAATTCAAGGCCATTTTGAAAAGATCTAGTAAAATTTTGTAAGTAGAGCATTTGTATTCTAGTCTATACATGTTCGGTCTAATTTTTCATAGAAAAAATATTTTAACATAATTTTTTATTTTGTATGAGAGTACTAGCTCTACACATCATTATATAGTGACAATTTTGTAATAAATTATCTACTAAATTGTATAGTTCTTTATCATTTATGAATATAAATTGATCAAGTACCACTTTTATTCATCTTTGCAAGTTTTCTACAATTGAATGTTTTCTTTATGGCTTCTATTCAAGGAGTAGGCTAAATTTCCATATAAAGAATATTGAATGTTTCTGATGTATACAAGGAATGCTAAGAAGAATTGATTGTAAACACTAAGAGTATTAGTGTAAGGAATTGATAGTAAGCTTTCATAGAACTAGTTCAAGTATTGTTATGTAAGATTTAATTGTATTTTCTTTGACTCTATTGCCTAGGTCTAAGGCATCAATCTTAATGAATGTTCTAATTGTGATTCTATGGTCATTCATTTTAAAATAAAATTTACATTTTAGTTGTAAGTTATCTCATAATGCTATGTACATGTTCTCAGATTTAAAATGTATAAAACTCCAAGAATCTAGCCCCTCAAGTGTGTTTCATCTATAATTCTTGAGCATAAAGGGAACATATCTATTTGAAGCAATATATAGCATTAATTATATTAAATCCTAGTAAATATTTCATAGGACCACCCTCCTAGGTTTTCTAGAGCCTGAAGTGTAGAGGAGAAAAGTATTAAACCTTTCTCATGTTTGTTGGCTAATCCCTTAGATAATTGACTATAAGAATTGGCTATTCCTTTAGATTGTTTTGAGAACTAGTTGAAATTAGTCAAAAAAACTAGTAGATTGGTGACTCTTCTAGTGAATCAACTCGATTACATTTCAAGGATCTCTAGTTATCTAAAGTATATTTGTCTGAAATTCCTTTAGTTTTTTAAATATTTATAGTATTTATACTCTCACAATTTTGAAAAGATTATATATCTTAATTCCCATTGTGGATGGTGACTCTAAAATTCTTCTTTCTAGAATTAGCATAAGAAGAAAGTTTACTAAGAAGATATGGATGAAAGAAGATATTTATTCAAAGATAATCCTTCAAAGAATATTGAAACATAAATACTAGCTAAAATGTGGTCATGGAAGACTAAGTATGTAATTAAGTCAAATCCTCCTCTTGGTACTCATTTTTCTTATGATAATAGTTATATTAGTTTTGATCATTTCCCTGAGATAAATGAGAGAAGTATAGTGACAACACTTGTCTTTGGTAGTGGACTCACAAGACTTAAAATGATGGTTGAACATGCCAGGAAGAGAGAACAACTCAAGAAAGACTATGATGATAAGCATGGTATCCATAATAAAAAATATAAACCTAACATGACCATGAAAATTCTTAGGTAGATTATATTTTTCAAGACATCCTATCCAAGAGAAAACTCATTTCTCTTACAAAAATCCTGCCCTATCTAATGCTACCAAAAATACTTCCAATGTATCCCAAAAACATTAAGAGAAATACATGGATTGGGAAGGATACATCCCTGTGATGAAAGTTGGATTAAAGTGGATCAATAAATTTTAGTTGATTTAGATCAGAATGATGGATTGATTTTGGATTATGTGCTAGATTTCATGTTGGATTGCATGTATTAGGATTGATTCTATTGGATGGATTCGGTTGGGATTTTTAGATTGCTAAGGTAGATAGATGATAAATACCATAGGTGGGATAGATGGATGATAAATGGATTATGTATGATAAATGGATTGGGTATGATAAGATTGGATAGAGGATAAGATGATTAGGTTAGAGGAATGATAGTGGAATAGATGAGAACCAAGTATAAGGGAGAACCAAGATTTAAGAAAAGGGTGGAAGAATGGAGGAATTTAATTGATGGATTTAGGGAGATTAAGTGGATGGATGAAAGGCTATTGCATATGAGAATAGGATGAGGGGGCATATAATGAGTATGTTGCAAAGGAGTAAAATTTCCCACACTAGAGGTAGTGTAATAACTTATGAAAGATGGTGTAAAAATATGGATAGGGTTTTCAAAGGTGTGGATAGGATCTGATTTGGATGAAGCTTGACCCCAAGTGTAGAGTGAAAGAGGATGTGGAGACTACAAATGACACCTATTTTCTACGTTTTTATCATGGTACTTAACCAAGGTGCTATAAGAGGTGGTTTTCAACTTTGGAGTAATTATTTCTCTTTACTTTTTTTATTTCTTTCTATTTTTCTCTTTTATTTATTTATTTAGAATATAAGTGATGGAGAAGGATTAGGATAAGGATGTGGATAAGTGGATTTGTAATATTGTTGTTGGATGATAAGGAGATGGAGGAAGGAATGAAGTGTCTAGTTCCATGGATGGTATCTCTTGATGGTGTGCTATAATTAACCATAGTGATTGGGGGTATAATCATATAATTCTAGGGGAATGAAGGAAAGGGGTATGAATTGAATGTTAATATGGAGAGGGAAATGGATTTATGCAAAATATTGGATGAGTGGGATGAAAGCATGGGAAATAGGTGTTAGATAATGAATAAGTTGATATAAGACTTGTAGATGAGTGGATAGAAGTGTGTGACAAATCAAAATTGGTTCACACTTGGAAGGCTGGTAGAGTTGTCCAGCGTGGTTGTGTATTTTGGGATATAGGAGCCTAAAATGGAGGTCTAACCCTTTTCTTTGATAGTTCATATTTTGAAAAATCCTTTTGCTAAAGGGATTCTTATTGTCTTGGAAGAAATATATGAGTCCCTATCAAGGGAAATAAGAGATGGAAGGAGTTATAGTTTCTTGAAGTCAACTAGAATGGATGAAGGTGGAAGAACCCATTTGATAGGTATGGGGTTCATGGACAATTTGGATAAGAGTGATGTTCCATATTGTGGATGATTATGATCATACTATTGCAATGAATGAATGATTTGATATTAACTTAAGGAGGGATAATGTGATGGAGAGAATGGTACAATTTTCTTTTGATTAGGAGATTTAAATAGATCATAAGATGGAGTTGAAGATAGGAGAGGGTGTTATCTCTCAAAAATGCATGTTGAATGCCTCAAGAGGCTGCCAATCTCTTGATACGCTTTAGGGTAACATACAAGGTCAAGAGAACTCAACCTTCTACTCTTTAGGTTCTGCTAAACCTTGGGCAGGTGTACCTCTTTGAATTAGGCAGATTTATGATTATACTTCTTACAAAAATTTGTTCACAATGGAAAATTGAGGTGAACAAATGAATTCAAACTTGATAGCAATCTTCTAAATCCTAAAATGTTTATATATAGAAATTGAATGAAATCAAATGATGAAATTGTAGAGACCAGTGCCTTGTTGGGTATGCGGAGTCGAATGAGATCAAGATGAACAACACTTGTCTGGAGAAGTTTCAAATTATATGCCATATATTTTTTTTACAACTTGTATAAACATGCAAAACTATAACTACTAAGTTCTACTTTAATAATCCAAACTAATCTCTCTGATTACTGTGATTAATGAAAGGATTTAATCTTTGCTTGAGAGAGACAATTGATTAATCATGCAAATACTACAAATGTGTATTGATAAACTAACCATAAACTTGTTATGTCAATTTAAACAACCAGAAAGCATCAATCTTGGAGACAACTTAGCAGTATTTTCATTCAATTCAACAAACAATTGACACCAAAGAAATGCAGCAACATCAACTGATTTTCATAAATACCTCCATTCTGAAATCATGCAACAATATTCTCTAATCTGATAATTTTATTCTACTGTATCTACTTGAAGTGTATCAAATATCTAATAACTAATGCTTTTACAATTACAAAATGCCTATTTATACACCAGCATGAGAAAATAAATCAAATTGAAAAACCATGTCAGCTCTCCATAGAATTCGGGTCCCAATCATGTCGGCCTACAACGGTTCTCAAGCATTTTACATGTCAGCCTCAGTGTTTGAAAATGTGTTATTCATCAGTGAAACAATCGGTGAGTCATATCGCTAACCATGCCGAAGGTAATTAAATCGCTAATCGTTTCATGTTCACTGTGCTCGCATTCGTCATGACATGTCCGAGTCGAGGAGATATCCTGTAGATCAATTTATATTTCCCCGAGAGTTCCCTTACCCTTCACATGTTGCTGGGACCATCTATTCGTCACACCGAGTATTTATTCTTTGTTCTATTCACTTTCGCCAAGACATTTTGGTTTTCTTACCGATAGAGACCTCATCGCATTATCGGAGAGACATAATGATGTCAGGGAAACCTCATGTAGAGTGCTCTTGTTTCACCAAAAGTTACCCTGAGCTAGCCCTTTGTTCGCCAAGAGAAAATAGATCTCACACCGAAGGCCATCTGAAAGAACCCTTATGCTCCATCGGTAAGACATGCGCACGTTGCTATGACCCTTCAGTGAAGACTTATGTTTGGCCGAAGAGGAGACACATACAAAATGTCAGAGAGACCGAAGGTCACTTGTCGAGACCTCATACCGATAGCCCAACATACACCGATATGCACCCTCCTGCCACCGGTCGGCAAGACAATGTGTAATCTCTATGACATACTCTGAAGGAAAGTTTCTCACTGACTAGCCTCATGTGTAATGTCGACAAGACCGAAGGTCATTCTCCAAGAAATTTCATTGAAGGAAAACTCCCATTGATAGGCTCCTCCATGGTCACCGAAACACCAAAAGAATCTTGCAGATAGACCTGTAGTATATAAATGCTAGCATAAAAACAACACAGGTTAGGGAGACATTCATGGACCTATGCCGATATGGACCAAAAGGTGGAAAATGCAGACATGGATGGTAAATGGGACAAATATGAGCCAAAATATGAGCAAACATACCACGAAATGAAGAAAATACACATAAGGAAGGATTCATATGGAGACTGAGTCAAATTTTAATAGTTCCAACAGTGGCTCCATCTGAGGATGAATGATAGTAAGATCATTGCAAGGATCCACATCTTTGGGTGAGTAGACCAGACACAAAATGATGAGCCAGAGAGTAGAAATGAAGTGAAAGGCAATGGGAATGAATGGAAAGTGAATGCAAGATGGAGAAGAATGGAAAATGGGAGTGAAATGGAGATGGTTGAAATCCTAAACTACTGTGCATGGAAAATAATTTTAAAGAGGATAAGCAAGAATTGTCCATGCATTGGAAACCCTTAATCCTCTATGTTGCTCAAGAGAAAAATTGCTTCAAGAATTGCCCATGAACAGGAAATTCCTAATCTTCACCAGCCATATTCTGTAAATAGTATGAGTCTTCACCCTTCTTTCCAACAACAGCAAAAGGTCCCAGCCACAAAGCTTCAAATTTACCATGCTTTCCCTTCTCCTGACACCTTGCATTCCACATCAACACCAAGTCATTTTCTTCAAACTTTCTATCCTTTTCCTTCTTGTCAAATAGATACTTCATCTGTGTCTGTAACTTCATGTTTGGACTTTGAGCAACCCTCCTTATTTCATCAAGTTCAGCTAGTTGCTCCATTCCTGTCTTCCATAGGTTCAGGAACATCCAAATCTTCCTGAAGGACAAACCTGTAGACTGGTAACAAATTATGCAAAGGCATTCTGGTCTGTGCTCCATACACCAATTCAAATGGGGACTTTCCAATTGCCCTTTTCATAGTAATCCTATCATCCCACACAGCCAGTTTTAATTTTGAATCCCAAGCTTTCTTGTTCTAACTCAACATCCTCCTTATAATCTTCAAAATACTCTTATTACTAGATTTAGCTTGACCATTAGCTTATGGATGGTAAGGAGATGCATAAGAAATAGTAATGCCATACTTATCATAGAAGCTTTTGAATTCATCTGACCTGAAACACATCCCATTATCTGTGATCAACCTCAGTGGTGTACTAAATCTGGTGATAATGTTGTCCATCAGGCAACTAGTCACTACCTTACTTGTATCCTACTTAGTTGGGATTGCTTCTACCCACTTAGTAAAATAATCAGTGACAACCAGTATCCACTTGTATCCCCCACTTGATCTTTCCTGTATCTCCCCCATGAAATCAATTCCCCATTGATGAAAAGGGGCATTAGCTTGCAAAGGTCAGAGTGGCAAAGCTCCTTGATACTTCAGTTTTCTAGAGAACCTCTGGCAGGCCTCACATTTTCTCACATGTGTAAAAGAATCATTAAAAACCTTTGGCCAATAATAACCTACTCTGAGAATTCTATGTCCAGTTGTTTTTGTTGAGTAGTGTCCTCCACAAACTCCTTCATGCATTTCACTTAAAACATGCTTGGCCTGTGACTCATCAAGACATAACAATAGTATACCATCCCTGTTTTTCCAAAACAGATCTCCATCCATGAAAACATACTTCGATGCTTGCAACTTCAACGTTCTCTTATGGTTGTCACTCAATCCTTCTTGGCACTTCATGTACTTAAGGTAATGCATAATATCAGTATACCAAGGGGTGTGCTTAATGCTTGCAATTGCAGTCCCTTCTTCTACATTACAAACTTGACTTGCTTCAATATTTGATTCTACCATCAGCCTGGCCAAACCTTGACCTTTCACTAGCTTAGTAATCTGTATCTCCATATCAAACTCTTGAATCTTGTTGATCCATCTACATCTTTTCCCTATAACTTCAGATTGTGTCAAAATATCCTTGACAATAGCATGAGGGACATAAGCAATCACCTTTGCTCCAACAAGATATGGCCTGAAGGCCTTTGTAGCTTTTACCAATGCAAATGCCTACTTTTCCATTATGTCATACTTCAATTCAGACCCTTGTAATGATTTAGTAAAGAAAGACACAGGCTATTCATGACCATCCTCATTCTTTTGTAACATAACAATAGCAATAGTATGCATTGAAGCAAAAGAGAATATCTGAAAAGGCTTTGTAAAGTCTAGAGATGTAAGAACATGGGCCTCCTTGATGGCCCTTTTGATAGATATGAAAGCTTCCAAAGCTTCAGTAGTCCAATCCATTTTTTTTCCTTTCTTTAGCATTTTTGATATAGGCTTAATTATCTCAGCAAAATTAGAGACAAATCTTCTAACAAAATTAATCTGTCCAAAGAATGACTGTATAGCCTTGACAGTTTTAGGAATAGGAATTTTATCAATAGCTTCAACCCTCTTGGGATCTATTCTAATTCTCTCTTTTGAAACAATATGTCCTAAGAGCTTACCCTCTATAACTGCAAAATGACACTTCTTTGGATTTAAACTAATACCATACTCAAGAGCTTTGATAAATACATTTTCCAGATGTTGCACATGGTCTTCAGCCCTCTTTGAATAAGCAGTCAGATCATCCTAGTACACTACCATGATAACATTGATCAAGTTTGCAAATGCCACATCCATGGCTCTTTGGAAAGTTTCTCTAGCATTTGTAAGACCAAATGGAATTCTTATGTATACATATGTTCCCCAAGGAGTTGTGAATGTTGTTTTATATTGCTCAGATTCCTTGACTTTAACCTAGTTGTATCTTGAAAACCTATCCATCATGGACAACAGTTCACATCCTATTACCTTATGCAGTATAGCCTCCATATTAGGTAGAGGATAATTATCCTTGAGAGATGCCATGTTCAGATTCCTGAAGTCCACACATAATCTAATATCACCATTCTTCTTTCTCATAGGAACCAAATTTGAAACCCACATTGAGTGCCTGATTGGTTTGATAATTCCTCCATCTCTAAGCTTTGTCAATTCTTACTGCATCTTAGGCTCCAGTGTTGGATTTATGGGCCTTTGCTTCTATCTAAAAGGCTTGGTGTCTGGCTTCAATGGTATTTCATGCTAAAATAAATCTTCCCTGTATGCTTTCAGATCTTCATAAGACCATGCAAAAACATGTTTATACTTTCTTAGCAACTCTATCAACATTCTTCTAATCACTAGGCTTATTTTCTTCCCAATGTACACCTTTCTTGGTGCTATTTGAGTCCCTAAGTTAATCTCTTCAACATCTTCTTTTTTGACTAGTGTTTGCTTCATTAGAGACCGATCATTTCTATCATACACCCTTTCTAGTGCCACTAAGCCCTTAGGAAGCTTATTTGTTTTGAGCTACAATATTTCTTTTCCAAATATTGTTTGCTTCCCATCAACTTCATCAACAAAAGAATTGAAATCAATTTCCTAAGCTTCATACTGATCTATACAATTGATGAATTTCAAAAGGTCAGTATCATCATTGAAGACTTTCCAATTATAAATGTTATCAAGAACAACAGGCCTTGTCTTGAACTCAATCTATGAAACACCAGCCAATGTGATATCATCTCTTTTTCAGCGCCACATTTGCTAAAAAATCAGCCATTATGTTCTTTGATCTGTCAATCCACTCAATTGAAAATGCATCAAAAAATTAAATTGTGTCCCATACAACATTCCTATATTGCTTTAATCTTTTTTGCTTTGCTAGATACTTGGATTTAGCTTCTGATACCACCAACTCAGAATCACCAAAAATAGTCAGCAACTTAATCTTGTGTTTCACAGCTATGTTCAAATCTGTCAATAAAGCTTCGTACTCTGCCACATTGTTTGTACATTCAAATGCTAACAAAAATGAATATTTAAAAGTAATACCTTCAGGTGAAACAAATAAAATCCCAGCTCCATTACCCTCCTGGCTGCAGGCTCAATCAAAATACATCTTCCAAACACCATTGCAATTCTATGCAGCGTGTTTTTCAATTGGATCACTATTGGTTAATTCTGGCTGAGCTGGTTCAATTTTAAAACTTCCAAGATCAACATCACAAAAACAATTGATCTAATCTTGCGGTACACAATAAACAAGTTGGTTCATTCTTGGCTCCCTATACAACTTTACATCCTGACCATTTACTAGAATAGTAGCATAAGATAAATCAAACTGGACATTTCCTCCAACTGTTGTTGTCCATTGTCTTGATAGAAGCATACCAAACTGTGAAGGAGTATCAATCACTATGATATCTCTATTATAACCCACCTGTGGATAAGTAGCCAGCTTGACTTCAACTCCTCTCATAATGCCTACCACAGGAATAGGTCTGTTATCCATTGCATAGCATTTCCCTTCACATGTATCAACCCACATGCCAAGCTGCTTCATAACTCCTACTGGCATGATATTTATACCAGCACCAGAGTCTATCATGTAATTCCTCAACAGTTTGTTATTTAAAAGCAATGTAGTGAAAAAAGGATCCACTTGAGGGGGAGTAGTCAATACATCACCCAAATAGACTTTTGGGATAATTATTTTCTCCTGCCTATTGACTGCTTTAATAGCTACACTATTCTCAGAATTCACATGTTTTTCATTTCCACTTGTTATCAATTGAACAACAATGTCCCTATATTCTTTTATTTTCATCATTTCAAGTAGTGGGATAGACATTTATACCTGGGACAATGCCTGAGTGAAGTCAAAAGGAGAGCACTCTACCTTATCAGTCTTCTTCTATTCTGGCACTTCTCCTTTGCTTTCTTCTTTTTCTTTTTTACCAGGCTGGTTAGGCATTTGTATCTTTTTATGTAATTCCTTCACTTCTTCCTTAACTTCCTATTTTTGGATAGGATTCTACTCATCCTTATTAGGCATTCTCTTTTCTAACTTCTTCACAGTTCCTTGAATTGCCTTCTGATCCTTCATAAAAATTTCCCTAGGAATGCCTTCCTTCTCATTTACTATTATGTTTCTCAACTAGTATTTACTTCTTGCTCCTTCAACCGCAACAACAATTATTCTCTCTTTTTCATCTTCAGTGAGTCTCCTCACACTACACTGAATAGGCACCTCAACACAATGTGGCTCAGTATAATCTTCTTTATAATCTTCTTCAGAGTCACAAAAGATCTGTTGTTCAGCCATATGGACATTGTACTTCTAATTAGAAACATCATACTCATAACCTTCATCCTCTGAAGCTAAGTAACTCTCTTCCACATGGTGAAAAGTGTATAAAGTCAAATACACTTTGTGATCTTCTCCATTGTTTTCTGTTAGCATTCCCTCTTGCAATCTTCGAGCTACAACACAATAATCTAGGGAATGTGGCTGATCACAAACTTCACAGAAATAATTATCACTTACCATATAGGTTCCCCTTTTGCTCAGTCGATCAGGAGTCTCTTTGTTTCTTGGCCTAGCTGTTATAGGTTTTCCATCCTTCCAGTCTGTATTATAAGGCATGTCATGTAACCTAGGCCTCTCATTTTTGTTCTCATTTCTGTATATATTCTCTTCTCTGTACTAATAATTGTTGTTTTGCTGAGGAGGCCTTGGGTTGTCTCTTTTACTAATTATACCAACAACTTTCATGTTGTTTTCAATTGTTAATGTTATCTTCTGAGCTTCATCCAGATCTCTTGGGAATCTATTTCTTAGTTCATACCTTGTTTTAGGATCAAATGCATTTAAATAGACACTCAAAGATATAGAATCTGGCATCCTTGATCCAGGAGATACCTTAGTCTGCAACTTGTTGAATCTTCAATTGAAGTCATAACTTGAGTCATTCTGATTCTTCTGGATTCACATTAGTTCATGAAGAGTAGCATCTGGTGCATTTAGATTTCCATATTGTTCAAGAAATCAGTTTTGAAATACTTGGAGAGAATCAATTTCAGATGTTGGCAAACTGTTGAACCAATCCCTAGCATCCTCAATAAGTGACATCATAAATAGCCTCATATGCAGATCTTCATATGGCATACCTATTTCTTGGATGAACATATTGAAATTCCTTAAATGTTCTTCTACAGTGACTGCATTGCTCCCTATAAATTTGGGCACCATACCCCTCCAACTGCCATCCATAGGGTAAGGGCATAGATGAATCCCTACCAAATCAAAATATCTAATCATTGTTATATACTGTTGAAGGGGAGGAATAGGTGGATACTGATACTAATGCATAAAGTTATTGTATTATGCATTATGCTATGGGATGTGGTGTTGACCAGGAGGTGGATGCACATTTGGCTGTTGAGTAGGAATGTGAGGTGGATGATTTGGCTGCTTATGGTGATTCCCTGTTGGATTATGAAGGAATGGATCAGAAGGTCCTGCACCATGATTACCTTGCTTATGAGGTGGTACATACTTCAGAGGGGAGCTAGCTGTCTGAGAAGTAATTTGGACTTTTTGCAATCCAGCCTTCAGCTCCTCTATCTCCTTCCTATGTGATTCAAACTATGCTTTTACTTCCTTAGGAAGCTCATGATTAATAGAGTTATTTTGGTTACCTTCCATCTTCTAATCATACTCATGTTGAATTCTGATTCATTGAGCCTCACATGCAGCTTCAAACTCAGCTTGTTTCTGAGGATCAAGGGAAAAGAAAGGGTTTCTTTGGTCTTCTAGAGTACAAAGTTCTGCACTTGAATGATCTCTCCATGTATCATATGTTTCACAATGTGCTCTTGATGTTTTGTCTTTTCCAGTCAGGCACATGTCCTCACTTATCCCTTTTCCCTTGTCAACCTTGTCATTTTTATGTGTCCATTTGCTACTACTAGTAGGAGCTCCAGTATGACGTCCCCTATACTGAGATCTTCTTCCATTCATGATGAACATCTGCAAAATTTCTGTCAGAGTTGCCACTCACTTTTGTCAAAAAATGAGAAAATACTTGATGTTTCTTATTCCCAATGAAGTCTGTATATAGTTCCTGACTCTATGAAAGGCCTTGATTCTAGATGTATCCCCAGTAGAGTCGCCAATTTTTTATCTCTCAAAAATGAAGGCTGAATGCTTCAAGAGGTTGCCAATCTCTTGATACGCTTTGGGGTAACAGACAAGGTCAAGAGAACTCAACCATCTACTCTTTAGGTGCTGCTAAACCTTGGGCGGGTGTACCTCTCATAATTAAGAAGACTTATGATTATACTTCTTACAACAATTTGTTCACAATGGCAAATGGAGGTGAACAAATGAATTCAAACATGATAGCAATCTTCTAAATCCTAAAATGTTTATATATAGAAATTGAATGAATTCAAATGATGAAATTGTAGAGACCAGTGCCTTGTTGGGTATGCGGAGTCGAATGAGATCAAGATGAGCAACACTTATCTGGAGAAGTTTCAAATTATCTGGCATATATTCTGTTTACAACTTGTATAAACATGCAAAACTATAACTACTAAGTTCTACTTTAATAATCCAAAATAATCTCTCTGATTACTGTGATTAACAAAAAGATTTAATCTTTTCTTTAAAGAGCCAATTGATTAATCACACAAATACAACAAATGTGTATTGATAAACTAAACATAAACTTGTTATGTCAATTTAAACAACCAGAAAGAATCAATCTTGGAGACAACTTAGCAGTATTTTCATTCAATTCAACAGATAATTGACACCAAAGAAATGTAGCAACATCAACTAATTTTCATAAATACCTCCATTCTAAAATCATGCAACAATAGTCTCTGATCTGATAATTTTATTCTACTGTATTTGCTTGCAGTGTATCAAATATCTAATAACTAGTGCTTTTACAATTACAAAATGCCTATTTATACACCAACATGAGAAAATAAATCAAATTGAAAAACCTGTCGGCTCTCCATAGAATTCTGGCCCCAATCATGTCGGCCTACAATGGTTCTCAAGCATTTTACATGTCGACCTCAGTGTTTGAAATTTTGTTATTCATAAATGAAACAATCTGTGAGTCATATCGCTAACCATGCCAAAGGAAATTCAATCGGTAATCATTCTGTGTTCACTGTGCTCGCATTTGCCGTGACATGTCCGAGTTGAGGAGATATCCTGTAGATCAATTTACATTTCCCTGAGAGTGCCCTTACCCTTCACATGTCGCTGGGACCCTTTGTTCATCACACCGAGTAGTTATGCTTTGTTCTATTCACTTTCGCCAAGACATTTTGGTTTTCTTACCGATAGAGACCTCATCGCGTTATCGGAGAGACATAATGATGTTGGGAAAACCTCATGTAGAATGCTCTTGTTTCACCAAAAGTTACCCCGAGCTAGCCCTTTGTTCGCTAAGAGAAAACATATCTCACACCGAAGGCCATCTGAAAGAACCCTTATGCTCCGTCGGTAACACATGCGCACGTCCTTATGACCCTTCAGCGAAGACTTATGTTTGGCCGAAGAGGAGACACATACAAAATGTCGGTGAGACCGAAGGTCACTTGCCGAGACCTCATACCAATAGCCCAACATACACCGATATGCACCCTCCCGCCACCGGTCGGCAAGACAATGTGTAATCGCTATGACATACTTCGAAGGAAAGTGTCTCACCGAAGAGACTCATGTGTAATGTCAGCGAGACCAAAGGTCATTCACCAAGACATTTCATCAAAGGAAAACTTCCGCCGATAGGCTCCTCCATGGTCGCCGAAACACCAAAAGAGTCTTGGCAACAGACCTGTAGTATATAAATTTTAGCATAAAAACAACACAGGTCAGGGAGACATTCATGGACCTATGCTGATATGGACCAAAAGGTGGAAAATGCAGACATGGATGGTAAATGGGACAGCCAAAATATGAGCAAACATACCATGAAATGAAGAAAATATGCATAAGGAAGGATTCATATGGAGACTCAGGGGTATGAAATATATGCAAAATTATCAAATTTTAATATTTCCAACATAGGGGATGAACAAACAATTTGATCTTGATATGGTGGAAGGGGATGATTGGATGAGATGGAAGGGATGTTTAAATGTTGATATTGTGGAGAAATTGTGCTATCATGCTTTGTAATAAGGGGTTTCCATAGTTCATTTGATGTGGATGGTGTGATGGGGTAGGAGGGTCAGATAGACTTCTCCAATTTGATATATGGAGGGATAGGAGATTCATGAGGTTTAGGGGATTTGGGATTATATTAATGGAGAGGGGATGAATGTAAATGTGTTACATTGGAAGATTAAACACCATTTATTTTGCATGGGTGTTTAGCCACCTTTCCTAATAGTTCTGGAGGTAATATTGGGGTGATGGGGATTGTAAAGATGTGGGAGAAGAACAAGTGGAGTAAGAATTGGAGGCTTCTATAGAATGGTAAATATAGGATGAGGATGGGGATCTTATAAAGGAATTGGAGATGGGGATTTTAGATGTGGATGGGGTTAGAGGGGAATTTCGGATAGAGGCTTTCTTTTCCCTATCAAAGGAATGGAAAGGATAATAAATAGGAGATGGGTTAGGATTGGATGGATTTGGGGATGATGGAAGTTTAACACCAATAATATTACAGTATCTAAGCATTGCATCTTTATCATTGTTAATGTAGTGGGTGAAGATGAATTATTAGTGATGGATGGGAAAGGATTTTTTTGGTAAAAGATAATCTTATTTTCATCACAGAGATCATAATTAGGTTGGTCAATAAGGATATCCTTAACATCATGATCAATATAATTAGGGTTACATTTGATCACAACTTTTTGACTTTTTGGGTAGGGTGGGTAAGTGGAGTTCACCTCCAATTGGTACATATAAAATAAACATGGATGGTTTTGCTCGAGGTAACCCCAAAGTTGTAGGCATTGGTGGTGTGGGTCATGATAGTCGAGGGCATACTCATTTTTTCTTCTCCATCTACATGGGAGTGTACTCTAATAATCAAATGGAGGCATGGGCTATTCTCAAGGCATTGGAGAGAGCTTATGAGTTGGATTGGAGGAAGATGATCTATGAGATGGATTCTATTATTCTTGTTTCTCTACTAAATAACCAAGACTTTCAAAATTCATCCTCGAGTTCAGGGGTGATTGTTAAACAAATTCTTAATTTGACTTCAAATTTTGTCTCTATTTCCTTTGTGCACATTCCAAGGGAGTCAAACAAAGTGTTTGATTGTCTTGCTAAATGGGCTTCTATTGAAATAGGGGAGTGGTCTGTTTGGGGTTGGGGTTAACTTGACTAGAAAAAATGCTAGCAACTTGCTCAGCTTCTTCATGAGGACCAGAAAGATTAAATGTGTTGGGTTAATTTGGTTGTATACTCTTTGGTGATGGGCGGATGGATGGTGTGGTGGCCTTTTGGATATTGGTGATTTCTTCATAGGTCTCGTCTTTGATATTTCTCTAAAGTACTATAGCTTATTGTCATGTGCTATGTAATTCTTTGTTCTTCTTTCATTAAAATTTTCACCCTTTTTATTTAAATTTTTTATTTTGGAGTTGTTGGGGGAAGATATAGGTTCATGGTGTTAGATTGTGTTGGAATAGATGATATATTAAAATAAAGTAGGTTGGAGAAGAATAAATTATATGGTTGGACATGGTAGATGACAGTTTGAGATTGATTTTGGATGAGGATGAAAATTATGATGATTAATTATAAATGGATTGGAGATTAGAAGAATAGGAACTAAGGATGAATATGGAAGACGAGATTATAATTTTTGATCAAAATTCTAGACCTTAATATGATTTTATTTCATGGAGGTTGATTCCCTATACTTAAGATAGATTGATGTTCTTAAGAAAGAGTTGATTGGATTGATTTCTACTTAGGGTAGGAAAAGTTCTTAAGTAGGAATTTATTTTATTTGATCAATATAATTAATATAGAATAATGATCTTAAGCAAGCTTGGATTAATGATGGGCTCAACTTAAGGTCTTTATTTTTATTGGGAGATTGGGTTTGAAATAGATGATAGTCGATTAAGGATAAGATCCTTGGGTGAATTATTTTCATGATAATCAATGATATGGGTTATAAATAAAATTAAGTCCTTAACCAAATTTTAACATTTAAAGAGTGATTTTAGATAAAGGATAAGGGATTTGATGTTTTGTTGAGAACAATAGATGGATAATGGATGATCAACCTTAGATGAGGGGTAGGTGGATTAGATTAGGATTTAGTTGGCATGGGATTATTTTGACAAGGGAATGGATTACAAGATGATGATGAAGGATGGAGATTAAACATGATAATGAATAGAAGATAATGTATAGTTTGGATAAAAGTGATAAGATCTTATGGGGGATTAGGATCATGGCATTGGGATGAAGGGTTTGATTAGTGTCTATCATGTATCATAGTTTCATGGCTTTGATAAATAATTTTATAGTTGTCAAATGTAGACTCATATTGTGAACTTAGATAGCCTACATAAAGCCTAATTAGATTATCATGTTTTTCCACCTTTACCAACAACTAGGTCATCATTTTTATTATCTTATAACACCTTTATTTTCATCACACATCATACATATTGAAGTGGGATCCATATGATAAATTACCATGTGATAAAAAAATGCAATGTAATTAGGTGCTACCTTGTCCTCCAACTCAACTTATTCTTTTGAGAGTACAAAGTTCATTGCGCATTTCATTCATGAGATTAGGGTCATTAGAAAATTGATGATGCAAAGGGACTATCTGATGCAAAAGGGGTTTTAGCTAGATCAAAGAGTCAAGAGATTTGATACCTTCTCTACAAAAAGTACACATAGAAATTTTCTAGACCAAACATAAAAAGCCACATAATCTTGATGGGTAATATTATACAACCTACTCTCACCCACTAAGGACTTGTGTCAATAGGTTACAACTTTATAGTTTGAACAAATATCCTTTAATATAATATCCAATATGAATAACACTTATGATACAATGAGAAAAAATCGTGTACCCTCTAGCATGTTAAAATTTATCTAGCAATGTATTTGCTTAATTACCACCACACATGAATAGATAAAAGTGGGGCCCATACATATGATTGTGATTTGAATGGGAGTTGTGCTATAATATAAATCCATAGCCTAATAGAGTAAATATGAAACTTTACATCATCCCCTTGGAATGTATACATCAATAATTATAAACCACTTAAATGACACAAACTTGGTAAATTATGGCATCATGTATTAGAAACTGTTTGAGTAGTTTTTTATTTTCCTAGTGGGTTAATTTATTTTCCTTTAGTCCTAGGTTTTTTCTACACTTAATTAAGCTTGATTAGTCTAATAAAATGAGTTTATTATTTAATAAATAGGACATAATTGATGATTTTTTGATTCAATACTAGAGGAAGAAACAATCACCTTGACAAAATCTCAAACAATCTTTGAATATCTCTTCAATTAGGACTTCACATTTCCTTCAGAAAGCCATAGTTTCAATTCACCAAATTGGGTTCCAAAGCACCAAACCACTTGTATATTCCATAAAAACTTTTAAAAAATTCAAATAACAGAGACCCAAACCAATTTCCAACTCCAACACCTCAAATTAGAGAATTCACAAAAATGAATTGTCCTAACAAAAAATCATGCCCATTAGGCCCCATCAAGAAGCAATCTCAAAATCCCAAATCCATTACTCTTCCTTAATGGTATAAGTAGATTCAAAAACATCTATCAAATCACAAAAATCATCTCCCACATTTCTTTCTAGATACTTTACCCAACACCTTTATCAGGCTTACCTTTTATACTCTGAAATGTGACTATAAATCAGACTGTCAAGAAAAATTAGTAAAGAACATGTATAAAAGGTCTCTTAACCCCTCAAAATATATCAATAAATGACGTAAAATATATAAGCACCATTCACTAACAATATAACTCATGAAGAATAAAATAACTACGAACATACTCATGAAATCACACTATATATCATCTTTTACCAGTCCTTTTCATGTTTTACAAACTTAGGCTTATTGATTTGGATATCACCAGTCTCAAAAACCTCTTAACCATTTTTTTGGTGTACATGTAATAGGGTCTACTCAAACTCAATAAAACATCAAAAGTCCATTTTCAACAATATTTCACCAAATTCTAAACTCTAACTTCTTTACTATTTAGAAAGCACATTTTTTATAGACTATGGCTTATTTGAAACTACACAACTCTTTATCCCTTAATCCTGAAACTTAAAAATATGTTAGAATAAATTAAATACCATCTTCCCATGAAGTTTTAAGAGGTTTCCACAATTGGATTAGGAGAAACTCAAATTTTAAACTCCTTGGATACCCTAACAGAGGGTTTTAACAATTTTCTATAAATCCATGATAAGTTTTTCAAATGCAAACCAAAATGCATGAAACAAAAATTTTGAGGAAGGTGATTGGATACACTATCACATACAACTCATAAAAGATGATATTCTACCCTTACAGGGCCATAAAATTCCCAAGAGTAGTAATTTTCTAGAAATTCATGCAAGAAATAGTGACTTTCATTATTCAATTACTAAACTACAATCACCAACCGAGTACAAATGGAGATACAAATCATTTTTAAATGCATACAAAAGACCTTTCATCTACCAACTAATTCCTAACTACCTTTCAATTCCTACACTAAAGTGTCCCTTCATATTCTCTATGCAACTTTTACATTTTCTTCCATTTTTGTGACAATATTTACACTTTTTCACCTGTTACGACAATTTTGAGACAAAACTCATTCTTGACACCTCCAAATGGCATAAATACATAGAGACTAGTCAAAATGACCTTGATATAATATAAAAATACATGAATTTGATCAACCTTCAAGATTTATTGGATGGAATCATGATGTTGTAAAGGTGTTCCTGCACCATACTCCTGGCCAAGAAAATTTCCAAGTCCTGTTGAAATGGATGTTGTCAACAAAGCTACAACCTTGATATGCTCTGCTACTATCTCACCTTGAAGCTACTCTAAATCACCTTTATTTTTACCTTGGGTTTGAATTTTTCCATGCAAATTATCCCTCTATCTTGACTACCCTCTGAAATTAGATTCATCATGCATTGATTCATCTCAATACCTTGTTTCTCCTTCTATACTTTGACTTTCAACTTGTTCCCTATCCAAGAGATTAGTATTAAAATGAAATGAAACATGATTTCTAGCACAATACATCCATCATTCCTCAATTCTTTGCAAACCTCCAAGACCAATTCATTCATGATCATCCCTTTAATCAACTCGACCTCTGAATTCAGGTCTCTCATCTCTGTCATACCTTCATTATCATGCTTGGGAATGTTTGCAACATCTTTATCTTCTTAATCTATAAACTCTTTGTTAGCATCTTCAAAGATTTCATCCTCTTTTACCTTCTTGTGCCTTATTCTTTTGACTATCTTCTATATGGGCCATGAAACTTTCTTTTTCACTACTAAGTGCCAACTTATCAGTTTCTTCATCTCCTTCATCTTCTCTATCATCTTCATGGATTCTTAGAACTCTTCTTCAAACCTCGTCAACTCTTTCCTTAACTTAGCAACTTCTCTATCAAACTTTTCTTGTCTCTTTCTCTTCTTCCTCTCTTCCTCTACCTTCAAATTCCTTCTCAGTATCTCCATCTCCCCTATATGGCCTCAACAAGTCTCTCGTTGCTCCACAACTTTGTTTTTTCCTTCTCAATGGTAGCAATTAGGTTTCCATCTAAACCCACAACCAACCAAACCACAAACCAAAAAAACAAACAAAAACCAACAACTCACTCTTTCTAGACCTTTTCCAAGCTCTGATACCAATATAATGCAATACTAGAGGAAGAAACAATCACCTTGATAAGATATCAAACAATATTTGATTGTCCCTTCAATTAGGACTTCACATTTCCTTCATAAAGCCATAGTTTTGTTAGAAACACAAGGGTAGACAACTGAGAGGGGGGCGATGAATCAGTTGTCACATAAATTATACAAATTAAACTTATTCAACTTATTTTCAGATCTAATAAATAAACATGAAAGCATAAACCATCACCACATCAAAAAAACACATAACACCAATATTTTTACATGGAAATTTGTTAGGGAAAAACCACGATGGAAGTTAGTCCATAATATTATACCCTATTAAAAGTATAAAAGAAAATGGGGAATTCACATGCATTTAGGCACATTGCCTAGAGCTCACTGCTCAAATACAAAAAGTCTTACTTCCCAAAGGAAGAAACATTGTCTTACAGAAAAATTCAAATTAAATCCACAAGATTTTGAACTAAGAAAATAACATCTGCTAATGCCTAATTATAGTTTTGGTTAATCACATAAGCTCTGCTCACTCTTCTTACACTTTACTTCTACCTTCAAAATATTAGAACATTATTCACACATCGCACTCGCACATCTCTCACACCACTGCCTTCAAATGGTATAAACAATCAAGCATATATATCCACAACTAAGGATTACATCGAATACATGTTGGCTCAACAAAATAATAAAATATGTACAAGCTGTCAGCACAAAACATAAATAATTATCAATGAAAATAAACCAACATCAGCCACAACATGAAAAAAATTCAAAAATTATGCCTCAAGGATCCACAACACACTACAATCAACCTGTCGGTCATGAACATGAAAAACACAAACTCACAAAAGAAAATCACCAATCGTGAGCACAACCATCAATATGGACATAGAACACAGATATAGCATGATCTAGAAACAACCTAAAGCATCATGAATCACCACAAAATCACCTACAACAATTCAACTTACTAGAATCACATCATCCTCTTTCAGGAACTCCAATTGAAGCAACATACTCATAACTCGATGAAATATTCATGCAGATATCTAAAAATTTATGTGGATAAACTAGATTTACTTGAAAACAAACCTTTAGTCCACAACCTCTTATCCTGAATATACTGAGCTATCCAACATACTAAACTTCACTGCATCACTGACAATCTGCAACTTATTTTATTACAATTTTCTCAATATCCTTGACATATATAGCCATAAAGAAATTAATTCCAATAGCGATGACATCAATGAAAACCACATATCAGCAACATCCAACAATCTCTCTGTTTGGCATTGATGGCAACACATGATGTGAAAACAGCATCAATGCAGCTTTCTCTTAGCACTTTTTTCCCCTTTAGATAACAACTCTTTTCTTCTCAACTCTTTCACAAATTTTCACACAACTCTTCTCCCCCTTTGAAATCAATGAAAAAGATACACATTATATTTTCTCCAAACAAGCTCTAAACCAAATTTATGAACATCTGAATACCCCCCCTGAGGAGCATCGACCACAACATCAATTGGATCAAGATATTTCTATGAAATGCATAGACCAATTCAAGTCAATACATCTTAGTTTTGATTAGGATGGGTAATCACACCTAACTTCCCTCTAAGATACTCAAAAATATCCTTAGGAAAAGGCTTGGTGAAGATATTTGCAATCTATTCTTTAGTGGGTACATACTCCAATCTGACTTCCTTTTCACTCACCTTCTCTCTCAAAAAGTGAAACTTGATAGATATATGCTTGGTTTTTGAATGTAGCACTAGATTCTTAGAAATGTTAATTTCAATTGAATTACCACATAATATAGCAATAGGTTCACCATACACAACTCTGATATCTTTCAACATCTGCTTCATCCATAATACTTGAGTATAATTGTTAACAGTAGCAATGTATTCTTCCTTTGTAGTAGATAAAGAAATGGCATTCTACTTCTTACTTAACCATGAAATCAACTTCTTTCCCAAGAAAAATGAACCACCACTAGTACTCTTTCTATCATTCATATATCCTACCCAATTAGAATTAGTAAAGGCACTAAAAGTAAGTTCATCATCTTTAGGATACCATAGGCCAATCAATTGTCCCTTTCAAATATCTAAAAATACTCTTCACAGTAGTCACATGAGATTCCTTAGGATCAACTTGAAATGTTGCAACAATGCATATGACATTCATGATATCAAGTATAGTTTGATTCAAATTGAGAAATCCACCAATCATCGATCTATATCTAGTCTGATTTTCTTTATGGGAGTCATCATCTTGTGTCAACTTACATCTGGTCACCATAGGTGTACCAACTGGCTTTGAATCTTCCATACCAAACATTTTTAGTGATCTTCTTTCACATACTTGGACTGAGATATAAAGATCCTTTTATCTATCTGATTAATTTGCAATGCCAAAAATAATTTCATTTCTCCAATCATAGACCTCTCAAACTCACTCTACATCTCATCAGGAAACTTCATGCATAAACTATCATCTCCTCCAAAAATGATATCATCAACAAAGACTTCAATAATCAAATCTTTATCATGATCAATCTTGAAATACTAATTACTATCAGAAGTACCTTTATTAAATCCAAGCTTCAACAAATACTTGTCCAATCTAGCATACCATGCTCTTTGGGCTTGCTTAAGTCCATACAATGTTTTCTTCAATTGAAATCCATTAGATTCCTAAACATACACTTCTTCCAGTTCACCATTTAGAAATGCTAACTTGACATCCATTTGATAAACCTTGAATTTTTTAGAAGAAACATATGCAAGAAATAGTCTCATAGCTTCAATCCTAGCAACATGAGCAAAATTTTCTTCAAAGTCAATTCCTTCCATCTGAGAATATCCTTTACACACAAGTCTTTCTTTGTTTCTAACAACTTCACCTTGCTCATTCAGTTTTTTCCGAAAGACCCATTTAGTTCCAATTACACTTTTGTCCTTAGGTATAGGAACAATAATCCATGTATCATTCTTCTCAATCTATAGTAGTTCCTCTTTCATTGCTTCAATCCAATGTTCATCTTTGCATGCTTCATTGACACTATTAGGCTTAGTCTTCGAGTTCAAATAATATTATTTGGAAATTCTTCTCCTAGTTTGAACTCCTTTGTTCTTATCACCAATAATATGATCTTCTAAGTGATTTAGTTTTACATACCTTGGAGTCTTAGGATGTTCTTTAACTTCAGACTCTTGTGATCTCGCTTTTCCAGTTTCACTAGTTCCTTCCTCTTGATTTTCTTGATTCATCAAAATGATCTGAACTTGATTTGAAGTCTAAACTTTATTTGCTTTATCTGAACTATCATTTTGATTGTCTAAATCATATCCATAGGTTCTAGATGGTCTATCTATGTCTTCATAAACCTTGACATTTTATCTTTCAACTACTTTCATTAATATCTTATTGTAGCACTGGTAGGCTTTACTTTTAGTAGAATAACCAAGAAAGATTCCTTCATCACTTCTAGAATCAAACTTTCATCTATCTCCATCTCTTTTGATATAGCATTTACTCCCAAAGATTTTGAAGTATCTAAAAGTAGGCTTATGACCATACCATAGCTCATAAGGAGTCTTACTGGTATCACCTTTGACTTTTACCTAGTTGAGAGTGTAAACAATAGTACTCATAGCTTCTCTATAGTAGATATGAGGAGCATTTCCTTCCAACATCATATTCCTAGTAGCTTCTTCAATTGTCCTGTTCTTCCTTTCCACAACTCCATTTTGCTGAGGGGTTCGTGGGGCAAATAATTGTCTCTTTATCCCATGCTCTTCATAAAAGGTATTAAACTCAATGGAAGTGACTTCACCACCTCTATCTGATGTTAGACATTTAATCTTCATACCTATCTTTATCTCAACTTTAGCCTTAAAATTTTTGAATTTCTCCAGCGCTTCATACTTTTCCCTTAAGAAGGTAACCCACACCATTCTAGAATAATCATCAATAAGTAAATGAAATACATGTAACCTTGTAAACTTTTGACTCTTGAAGGACCACACAAATTAGTATGCACAAGCTCCAACACTTCATTTGAACAATGTTGTTTACTCTAAAATGAGATTCTAGTTTGCTTCCCTAACTAACATCCTTGCATATGGTATTAGTAGGTTTTATCAACTTACGAAAATCTCTCACTACCTAAGTATAAATTATCTTGATAATATTTTCAAAGTTTACCTGACACATTCTCTTATGCCACAACCAACTTTCATCAACTTGACCAATCAAAAAACTTTTACTAGCAACATTCAAGTGAAAGATATTACCTTTTTTTTGTACTAGATGCAATCACATTTCTAGAAGTTCCCAATATTCTACACTTTTCATCCTTGAATTGAAGATTGTGTCCCTTATCAACCATATGTCCAACACTTAAGAGATTATGCTTCAAACCTTCCACATATAGAACATCATCAATATCATGCTTACCATCAAGAGAAATGGATCCTTTTCCATGGATTACACCAACTTTGTCATCACCAAATCTTACAACACCACTATCATACTTTTCTAAGCTCACAAATTTACTTTTATCACCTATCATGTGATGAGAGCATCCATTCTCAATCACCCATTCATCTTTTTCTTGAATTTTGGTAGCTAGGACTTTCTCCACATTTGTGCAACTAGAAAATTCAGTAGGGGTTGGATCATTTTCCTTGATATAATAAATACACATTCATCCTAACTTACATTCCCTTTATCAAACTCATCATCTCTCACACCTTCATCAACAGCATAATAACACTTTCTTTGGAATCTAGGCTTGTTAGGTCTAGGCTTAGGAACTCTTTCCAGACACCTAGAGGAAAAGTGACCTATCTTATTGCAAGAAAAAAAATTTAATAGGAAATTTCCCTTTATACTTACCTTCTCCTCTGGCTTCCCTTTTGACAATAAGTGCTTCAAGCTCATCTAGTTTTCTCTCTTCTTCTTCAATCTCACTCATTTCCTCCTCATACTTGAACATTTTTCCAGTAGCTTTGAATGTAGATTCTATCTTAGGAAGAGAATCACCAGACTCACTCAACTCAAAAGAAGTAAGATTACCAATCAACATGTCTTTGGTTACATTTGTCATAGTTCAGATCTCCTCAATAGCAGTAGCTTTGGATTTTTATGTAGTAGGCAAGGATCTAAGCACTTTAGCAACAATCTCTGATTCTTCCAATGTTCCACCAACACATCTGATACTACACACAAGTTCATTCACTCTTTGCATAAAAGAAGTGATATTCTCATCTTCACCCATTTTCAACATTTCATACTTCCCTTTCAGGCTTTGTAGCTTAGCAATCTTCACATGGGCATCACCTTCATATAGAGTTTCCAACCTTTTCTAGATCTCATAAGCAGTCTTTAGATCCATTACATTTGTCATCACGAAATCATCTAGAGCACTCAATAATTCTTCCTCAGCTCTGTTATTGTACTCGACATCCTTAATCTTAGTAGAAGTAGAAGGACCATTCTATGGGATGATATACCTATTCCTTGTAATCTTCTAGTAGGGTTTACCAATGCATCTCAGATGACACTCCATTCAAGTCTTTCACAAAGAACAATTAGTTCCATCAAATCTTGGACTATCCTTTTTATATGTCACCATCCTGGATCACCTTAAGCTATTAAACTTCTTTCTAGGAACCTACTCTAATACCAATTATTGGAAACACAAGGGCAAACAACTGAGAGGGTGGGGGTGATTTAGTTGTCATAGAAATTATACTAATTAAACTTATTCAACTTATTCTTAGATCTGATAAATAAACATGAAATCATAAACCATCACCACATCATAAACACACATAACACCAAGATTTTTTATGTGGAAACCCTGTTAGGGGAAAAACCAAAGTGGAGGTTAGTCCACAAGATTATACCCTATTAAAAGTATGAAAGAAAATAGGGAATGCACATCAATTTAGGCACACTACCTAGAGCTCACTACTCAAATACAAAAAGGCTTACTACCCAAAGGAAGACACATTGTCTTACAAAAACATTTGGATTACAACCACAATATTTTGAAATGAAAAAATAGCATCTCCTAATGCTTGATTACAGTTCTGGTTAAGCACATAAAATCTGCTCACTCTTCTTCACACTTTAATTTTTCCTTCAAAAGATTAGAACATTATTCACACACAACACTCAAACATCTCTTGCACCACTATCTTCAAATGGTATAAAAAAACAAGCATATATATCTACAACTAAGGATTACATCAACTACATGTCGACTCAACAAAATAATTAAATGTGTACAAGTTGTTAGCCCAAAAAATAAACAATTATCAATGTGAATCAACCAAAATTTTCCACAACATAGTGAAGACCCAAATCAACATCCTCAAACAAAAACAACCTTCAAAAATTATTCCTCGAAGATCCACAACATGCTACAATCACCCTATTGGCCATGAACATGAAAAACATGAACTCACAAAAGAAAATCACTAATCACGAGAACAATGATTAATGCAAACATACAACACAGATAGAGCATGATCTTGAAACATCCATAAGCATCAAGAATCACCACAAAAGCATTCACAACAATTCAACTTACTAGAATCAGATCATCCTCTTTCAGGAACACCAACTTAAGCAACGGAAAAACTGTTAGAACACAAATACTCATAACTCGGTCAAATCTTCATGCACATCTATGAAACTTTACATGGATAAACTAATATATACTCAACAAAAAACCTTTTATTTGACAACCTCTTATCCTCAATATACTGAGCTATCCAACAAAATGAACTTCACTGCATCACTGACAATCTGCAACTTATTTTTTTACAATTTTCTCAATATCCTCAACATCTACAACCCTAAAGACATTAATGCCAATAGTGTTGACATCAATGACAACCACATATCAACAACATCCAACTAATTTTAGTTCACCAAAATAGGTTCCAAAGCACCAAACCACTTTTGGATTCCATAAACACCTTTAACAACTTCTAATAATAGAGACCCAAACCAATTTCCAACTCAAACATGGGTAATTGCACCAAGATGGTTCCCAAAAAGGGGGCTTAAGTGGCCACTTTTTTTTTTTGAAATCAGGAAATACTGACCTTGGACGTGAAATTGAGGATAGTTACACTCAAAATTTTGAGATGGAACAAAAACAAGGATCGAAGTGCTCCGAGTCTACTTTCTAAATTACTAATTTATTTTAAAAATGGTTGAGATTAAGGGGTTTAAAAGAAGAATTTACACAAATTGGTGTTATTTTTGTCAGAAAAACATAACATAGCAAATCTTGTACAACCCTAGCATGGTGAACTTTTTTGTAGTATTTTTAAAATCGCTATGGTCATAAGTTAGCTAATAGTATCTAGTTGATGCATGATTTTTATGATAATTTTTTTATGAATATTTGATTTTTTACTAATTTTCTAAGAGGGAACTTCCTGAAAAAGCAGAATTTTGGCTGTGCTCCCCCTACAAATTTTGGAAAGTAATTGATTTTTAAAAAAAAAAAAATTGTAGAATGGAGTCTAGTTTCTAAAAATGTAATTTATTTGAAATTTCGATGAACAGTTAAGTTATAATGAAAAAAACACCAAACATTGCTTTTTGGAAAAAAAGAGACATACAAACAAAAGAAATTATGGATGAAAGGCTTAACATTTTCAAAAACTGAGAAAAATTACATCATTGGATAGCTAAGAGAGAACCTAACATTACCCATGTGTTTGATTTTGTTGATAGTGAACCAAATGCAATTGTGATGGTGATCACGAACCCAATTATGTGAAAATTATAGAATTTGCAAAAACACATCTCTGGTCATTGGGAATGCCCTCCAAGCCTTTGGGTTGGTATTTCAAGGAAAATACCAATGCTAAGGCTCAGGGATTCCCAAAGCAAGATATAATGCGAGTGCATTATAATGCCCTCATGTTATTTCCTAGTTTTGACATTTGTTTTGCTTATATGGGATACATGTCAAGCAAGACATAACATGAGCATGTTATAATGTTCTCGTATTAAGTATTCCTTTATGTTAAATTCCACTCTATTGAATGTTTTTATTTATATTTGTATCTTTGTATGTACATGTATGTTGGTGTGTCATGTATGTATGTATGTATGCATGTATGTATGCCTATATGTATTAGTGTATGTATATTGTATGGATGTAGGATTCTATGTACATATGTATTATGCTTGTATGTATTTATGTATGTCTTTAGAGGGAGGGAGAAATTTAAGAGAGAGAGAGAGGGAGAGGGTGTGGAAGTGAGAGTTTAAGAAAGGGAGTGGGAGAGAAGGGGTTGGAGTGAGGGAGGCAGAATTAGCTAGGTAGGGTAAGAGGGAGAGACTTGAGAGATAGGTTGGGAGAGGGAGTGTGAGAGAGAGGGAGTGCAGAGAGAGGGAGGGAGAGAGAGGGAGGGTGGAAACCTGGGAGAAAGAGGGAATGGAGATATAGATAGAGGAAGGGAGTGGACATGGAGGAAAGAGGGGGGGGAGGAAAGAGGAAGGGGGTGGATAAGGAAGAGGGAAGGAATGGAGAAACTCTATTAATGATAATGATGACATGATGAGTGGGTGGAGGAGGAGTGGACAGGGAGTGGAGAGTGGGGAGTTGGAAAGGGTGGAGGAGTGGAGGGGTGGAATGAGGGTGGAGGAGGAGAGTGGGAGGGTGGAGGGGGATCTGAGGGTGGAAGAGGGTGGAGGGAGAGTGGTGGTGGAGGAATGACCGATTTACGACGATGACATTATTATGATGGGCGATACATGATTATTTTACATGAAACCGGGCGTGACATCATCGATACGTGAAAACATGGGCGTGACGTAAAGATACGGTTTATTATGGCGATGACCTTATTATTATCCACGATATGCATATATGACATACGAAACATATTTATTACGTGATATGACATTATTTTATTATTTACGCTATGACATTATTATTTTATTATTGATGCGCTTTTATTATTGATGACATTAAGTGATTGTCGTACCATATCGATATTTTATTATCCATGCACGATATTTTATTTTATTTTATTGATCAACGATGCATTGATGATGGCGTGACATATGATGGAAATATAAGCGATCAGACATATGACGTAGATCAGAGCGGGTGATGGCGATATGACATATTTTCGAAACATAGCGACATGATGACGACATATTGGCGACATATTTATTGATGGGCGTGATGATGGGCGATCAGACCGTATTATTGTCCATGACATTATTCGATGAGCGATGCGCGATGATGACATACCCGATATTTATTATTATTATTTTTGTCGATGCAATATGACATTATTTTACCACGATGGGCGATACCGTGATACAGAACATGATGCAGATAAGTGACATTATTATTTTGTTACGTGACATATGACAGAGGAGGATGGTGACAGGGGCAAGCCGGGACTGGGAGTGGGTGGAGAACGGGAGAGGGTGGAGAGGGTGGAGGGTGGAGGGTGGAGAGTGGAGGGGGAGGAAGAGACACCCTTAAAACAAATGGATAACACAAGAATGGAGACATGAAGAATGGAGTGGAGGTGGTGGAGGTGGAGGGACATGTGACATTACGATGATGACATGTATTATTTATTTATTGACGATGACATTTATTATTACGACGGCGCGATGAAACGCGACATCATGATGACATGGGCGAGCCGCATGATGATGGGCGATTAAGGTCAGACATATGATCCGCTATTATGATGACAATTTGTCGAGTCCATATGCATTATTATTTGCCTTTGCCGTGATCGTGATGCATTATTTATTATTTATTATTTTACTATTGCATTATGACCACTTGGGCGCGATGCGCATTATTATTTATGCCATTGACCCGGCGACACAGCGCGGCGAAATTTCTACGATGTACCGTTCACGTGACATGCTATGACATGATGATGACAACATTTATTACGCGTATCAGGATGATAACCCGTGATGGCGATATTACATGATGCCGTGATGCGATGACACGAGCCGGGCGGATATCGACCGGCGATCTGGCGATCCGTTATGACATCCAACCAGATATTTATTTAAGCAAAGATACCTCGCTTTACATGTCCGATGATGTGATAAGCGTGACATTATGACGTGACCTGGCAACAACCATCGAACATATGACATATGAATGATGTCATATTTACGCATTATCTTACCGTATCATTTTTATTTATGATATGATGATGATCGTGATGAGCGTGATTTGCGGAATAAGTGGATGATGAACGACTGAAAATATGAGTCTGATGAACGAGCCGGGCGATATTTTGATGACGATAAGTGATTGCATGATGTGATGAACGTGATGGGCGGACACCCAACGCAAGATTTATGACTTGCGCGGATATTGAACGGTGACGTGATGGCGGGGATTTGCATTACGGGAGGGCGTGATGCTCATGATAAACCCGCACAAAGATCAGCGGACGGCGTGATCTAACGAGCGTGGCAATAAGATGCGATGGGATGCAAGATGATGGGCATTAACGTGGTCGCTTTATATTTATGATGATGGGCGACATTTATTTTATTTATTATTTATTATACGGCAGAACTACGATGATGATGAACGATATCGCAACATACGTGACGGCGGAAACCGCAGACATTACGCATGAAACATGCAAGCACCAGCCACGCAGATGCATATTTTACATCCATATGCATTATTATTATTAACGGGATAAGGAAACAGCGATGACGGCGCGATGGCGATGATGATGGGCGGGATGAGAGCGGGATATGACTGGTGATGATGACAGCGGAAAATGATTGGCCGTGATGATGGGCGGTTGAGCGGCCGATGCGATATTAACGAGGGCGATGCGAACCGTACGTGATAACAAAGATCACGCGATGGCGGGCGATCGAAATGATGATGAACATGCGAGATAAATGACATTACGATGATGATGAACATTATTATTTATTATTTAAGTATATTCCGCAAAGATGGGGCGATATTATTTAAGATGCAAGGAACATGACATGATGATAAAGTGACATTATTTGATGCATTACATTGACCTACAACATTATTTTATTATTATTTCGGCTATGGTTTTAAGATGAACATGATGCGGGCGATATTTTGCCGCGCGTGATGATATTCGGAACATCCGCATATTTATGACATATTTTAAACATTTGACCTTGATGATGGCAAGATGATGATGACGGTCGATGCCAACGAGATGATGATGGACGGACCCGCCAGATGGCACGAGCGTAAGTGATTAATCTGGCTGATATGTGATGATGAAATACAAAGAACGCAGATGATGGCGATGATGGCGTGATGACATGGGCGATGTGATGGCCGATAAGCGATATATTTATGGCGGATGATGATGATGAACCGCATCCCAACGCCAGATGATGAGATATTGCTGGCGCGATTATTTTGTCGATGGGCGTGATGATATCCGTGATGCGCATGATACCGTGATGCGGGAGGGTGAGAGAGGAGTGGAGAGAGTGTAAGAGGGGTGGAGAGAGGTGAGAGAGAGCTGGAGGGTGGAGAGATGGAGTGGATGAAGAGTGGAGAGGAATGGAGGGAGATGGAAAGGTGGAATGGAAGGAATGGATATGGATTCTGAATAAATATTAAAATAATGGAAATGGAAGGAACAAAGAAATGGACACACACCGGACACCAAATTTATGGGGAAACCCTTACAAGAGAAAAACCCACCACACCAAGAAAAGCCTCTTTGTATTACAGTAAACAAAATTACATATAGAGTACAGACTTCACTTTCCGATGTCAATTTACAGCAGCACATTTACTGATCAATCTTGTACAAAAATTCTCTTTGAAACATCCAAAGAATTCACTCAGATCAGTCTATGTTAAATCAAGCAACATTTTGTTACCTCACACTGTTCATTGTCATCTGCCATTACCAGAGCATAATCATTTTTCTCACAATCTGTTCATCTTCTACACAGGAACGGTCGCAATAGTCCAACTGCTAATGATTCACATTCCGCTTCTCTGATTGGTCAAAAATAGACCACGTAGGATAGTCATTTGGTAAAAATGGTTCAAAATGTATTGCATGTCGGTGAGACACTAGATCGTGTCTCCTCGATGCCAAAATGCCCAATCACAGAACCATCGACATGATCATCTCTATCGGAAACACCTTGAGAAGTCATATCGAATTCACCAGCCCATCGGTGAGACTACATTCATCGACAAGAGGTTACAACAAAGTTCATCACATGGAGATCCATCAGCAGGACCATCACTATCGGTGAAACATCATACCGAATGCACATCTCTCTGCGAGACTAACAATATCGGCAAGAGCTCATATTGAACACAAACTGTCAGCGAGAGAAATGCTATCGCCAAGAGTTCATATCGAATACACAATTGTCAGTGAGAGAAACATCCATCGGTTAGACTCTTATCGATCCTTCATGTCACCCCTCTTGTGTAAGACCGTCGGCGAGACATATTTTGTCAAAATGAGTTATTCTGAATGTTCATGCCTCTCCTCGATGTCACTCGTAGCCACAAGTCTCCCCAATAACCACTAGAAACCAACCCATTAGCAAGAGGTTTTTCCAGGCAAGATGAGATGGAAAACTCACAGCAATAGACATGTCTTGCCGATGACTCCCATCGGAAAGACAAAAACAAAGTCTCGGTGATCTGAGCACTTTAGAAGTTTAGAGCATAACTGCTAGTTGGTAAGACATTCAAAGGGTCTCACTAATTTTTCTCTTTCAAGAGTTTCATGTCAGTAAGCTTGAGGCATGTTTTCTAACTATCTCCCACTTGACGAAGATCTTAGTAACACCTCCAGAGCATAACAAAACTACTAAAATTCATGGGCACTAAGGCCCATCAAACTAACACACCACCTAAACTTGTTTGTGCTCACTGATTTCGTCAATGCATCTGCAACATTTTACAGAGTATCCACTTTTTCTATAGAGACCTTTCCATCCTCCACCATATCCCATACAAAATGATACTGCACATCAATATGTTTCATCCTGGCCATGAAAGTAGGATTTTTTGCCAAGCAAATAGCACTCTGACTGTCACAGTAAATTGTAATTTTCCCTGCATCAAACATAATGTTAGAACAAAAATGTTTTAACTAGATTGCTTCTTTACAAGCGTGTGTTTCTGCCAAGTATTCTTCCTTCGTAGTGGACAAAGTGACTACAGCCTATCACTTACTCATCCAACTAACTGCACCACCATTCATCATGAAAATATATCCACTAGTGGATCTTCTATTGTCAATGTCCCCCGCCCAATCAGAATCCAAATAGCCTCGAATGTTGAGAGTCCTTTGTGATTCAACCAAATTGCCATGGTAACACAAAGCATATTTTGAAGTTCCCTTCAGATATCTAAACACTCTTTTCACAACATCCCAATGTGTCCTAGGATTTTCCATCAAATGAATAAGTACTCCCACTACTTAGGCAATGTCTGGCCTTGTACAGACCATTGCATACATTAAATTTCCAACTGTACTAGCATAAGGTACTCTGATCATGTCCTCTATCTCAATAGGATATTTTGGATAGTCTTCAATAGATAGCTTCGTTCCCTACAAAACTAGAACAACTAGCTGCTTGCAATCAGTCATACAAAATCTCTCCAAAATAGTATTAATATACTTACTTTGATTGAGCCAAAGTTTTCTACTCTTCCTATCCCTAGTTATTTCCATTCCCAGAATATACCTGGCTGCACCAAGATATTTCATTTCGAACGTTGCAGACAAATGAGATTTTAGATCATAAATCATTAACTTACTATTTCCTATGAACAACATATCATCAACATAGAGAGCAATAATAAGAACATGATCATTTTCAGCTTTGTAGTACACACAATGATCATATTTCGATCTTACAAATCCCAATGACAAAACAAAAGTGTCAAACTTCTGGTACCACATTCTAGGAGATTGTTTTAATCCATATAGAGATTTTTTCAACTTGCAAACCAGATTTTCTTTACCTTTTTCCACAAAGTATTGAGGTTGGGACATATAAATTTCTTCTTCAAGGTCACCATGAAGAAATGCTATCTTCACATCCATATGTTCAATCTCTAAGTCATACGCTACTGCAAGTGACAAAAGAAATCTGATAGATGTCAGCTTAGCTACAAGAGAAAATATTTCTCCATAATCAATTCCCTCTACCTGGGAATACCCCTTTGCAACCTACCTCGCCTTATACTTTTTCACATTGCCATCCAGACCTATTTTCTTTTTAAATACCCATTTGCATCCAGCAGCTTTTCTGCCTTCAGGCAAGGGCACCAAACTCCAAGTATCATTATTTTCTAATGATGTCATTTCTTCATTCATGGCTTCCAACCAAGAGTTTGAATCAGACATTCTAAATGCCTCTTTCATAGTCCTAGGCTCATCAGTGCTAGAAATTAAAGCATAGGCACAAGTAGAATCTAACAAAGAAAACCCATACCTATCAGGTTGCTTTCTTTCACATGTTGACCTCCTCACAGGCTGAGGCTAAGTTTTTTCTTCATCTTCAGAACTCTCAGAACTACTTGAGCTCTCCTCAGTTTCAGGTACATTTTGAATTTTCAATTCCTCTTTATCTGGTGTCAAAGGAATTTCAACTACATCCTTTTTATCTTCTAATTTTGTCTCTGACTGCATATCCAAAGTAGAAGGCTTCAACTCATGAAAAATAACACTTTTGTTGTATAGAACCTTCTCTGTATTAGGATTCCAAAGCTTGTATCCTTTTATGCTAGCACTATAACCAATAGAAATACATTTAAAAGCCTTGTTTTCCAATTTAGATATTTTTTCATTCGACACATATCCATATGCCTCACAGCCAAAGACTTGAAAAATGTCTCAGAGAGGGCTTCTTTGCAAACCATGCTTCCAAAGGTGTTTTCTCAACAAGAGTGGAATTCAAAGAACGGTTTATTAAATAACATGTTGTTGCAAGTGCCTCAGCCCAGAACTTCTCCTCCAAGCCAACACTGCTTAGCATACTTCATTTTCTTTCCATCACTGTCCTGTTGAACCTTTTAGCAACTCCATTTTTTTGCGGAGTGTAGGGTGTAGTTTTATGTCTTTTAATCCCATGATCTTTACAGTACCTTTCAAACTCATCAGAGAAAAACTCACCACCATTGTCAGTCCTTAAACATTTTATTTTCCTTCTAGTCTGATTTTCCACAAGGTTTTTAAATTCCTTAAAATGATTGAACACTTATGATTTACTTTTCAAAAAATAAACAAATGCCCTTCTTGAATAATCATCAATGAACGATACATAATATCTTGATTTAGACAAAGAAGGAACATTTACTAGACCAAAAACATCAGAATGTATGTAATCAAGTAAACCAGAAGATTTGTGAGGATTGGAGTAAAATGAAACACGGTGTTGTTTACCATATATACAATGTTCACAAAATTTAAATTCAAGGCTACAATCATCAAGCCCTTCAACCAAGTTTTTATTTTTCAAAGTTTTTAAACCTTTTTCTCCAATGTCACCTAGCCTATGATGCCAGAGCATAGTATTTTCTACTAGAAGTTTAACTTCCATAGACTTTGCACTATCAGGAACTCTTTCTTCCTTTTCTCCATGAGTAGCCTTCTGTGACTTTATAGAGACACTATTGCATTGCACGACATGTGCATCCAGCTTATACAAGGTACCAATACGAGCACCCCTAGCTAGCACCATTGAGCCTCTAGTCATTTTGTAGCCATTTCCAGAGAACATGACCTACACTCCAACATCGTTCAGCTTACTAAAAAAAAGTAGATTTCGAGCCAAACCTGGTATATGCATTACATCATTGATTCCCTTCACTCTTCTATCAGGGAACTGAATTCTGACTCTTCCATGACCAACAATTTCCAAAGATGAATTTCTTTCCAAATACACCATTCTACCATCGTATTTTCATACTTAGTGAACTAGTCTCTATGAGATGTCATGTGGAAAGATGCTCCAAAATCAATTAGCCAGACATCATTTGATGCCTGAGTGGCCAAGGCTGCAAGGAAAGTGTATGCATCACTTTGAGAAGAATCATTGTGGGAAGAATACTTCTTCTTCTTCTTTTTCTCCTCTTTACAATCCTTTCAAACATGACCAGGTTGCCCAAAATTCTAGCACTTCACCTTGGACTTCTTGCCACTAGACTTTGATCTCCCTTCTGATTTCGATTTGGACTTCTTGTGTTTCTTCTTGCCTTTTTCTTTCAATTTTCCTCTAACAGCAAGAGCCTCCTTCACCATCTCAGAAGATTTTCTTCTCATCTCTTCTAATAACAAAGAAGCAACAACATCTTCCATCTTCAAAGTGGATGTCGTACTCCCAATAGCCATCACCAAGTGATCCCAAGAATCTGGCAAAGAACATAACAATAACATACAACGATCTTCTTCATCAATCTTCACACCCACAAATGCTAACTGAGCAATCAACATGTTGAAAGCATTCAAATGATTAGCAACAAATGCTCCTTCCTGCATTTTCAAAGAATACAACTTCTTCCTCAAGAACAACTTATTCACCAAGGACTTGCCCTGATAAATAGCTCCCAGTCTTTTCCACAAAGAAGATGCAGTCTTTTCTTCATGAAAATTTAGAAGAATAGAGTCTGCTAAACAAAGCCTTATCAACTCCTTTTATTTTTGATATGCAAGGTCCCAATCCTCTTACTTCATGCCTATAGGCTTCGCTCTAGGCACAACAAACCAAAGATCATGATCAACTAATAGATCTTCCATTTTAAGTTTCCACAACTCAAAATTGCTACCATTGAATTTCTCAATTTCAATCTTTCCTGACGTGTTTTCCATCTTAATCTATAATTTGAATTACTAGACTTCTACTAGACTCCCACTAAACATAATTGACTCAAAAAACCCAATGTACCCACAAGGATAATACAACTAGCCAGGCTTTGATACCACTTGTAAGGAAAGCTTAGGTGCGGAACAAAACTCTTCTAACGTCAAAACCTCAGTGAAGAATGCATATATGACTTTAAATTTTACAATTATAATTCATTAAGATACACTTGAAAGGAATAATAGAACAAAGAAATGAACATAAACAATTGGACACCAGATTTATGTGGGAAAACCATTACGAGAGAAAAACCCACCACACTATGAAAAGCCTCTTTATATTACAGTAAAAAAAATTACATACAGAGTACAAACTTCACTTTCTGATGTCAATTTACAGCAACACATTTACTGATCAATCTTGTACAGAAATGCTCTTCGAAACATCCAAAGAATTCACTCAGATCAATCCATGTTCAATCGAGCAACATTTTGTTACCTCACACTATTCATCGTCATCCACCATTACCAGAGCATAATCCTTTTTTCTCATAATTTGTTCATCTTCAACACAAGAACGGTCGCAATAGTCTAACTGTTAACAGTTCACATTTTGCTTCTCTGATTGGTCAAAAATATACCACATATGATAGCCATTCGGTCATAATGGTTCAACCTATATCACATGTTGGTGAGACACTAAATGGTGTCTCACCAATGCCAAAATGCCTGATCACAGAACCATTGGCATGATCATCACTATCCACAACACCCTGAGAAGTCATATCGAATTCACTAGCCTATCGGCGAGACCACATTCATCAGCAAGAGGTTACACTGAAGTTCATCATGCGGAGATCCATCAATAGGACCATCACTATCCGTGAGACATCATACCAAATGTACATCTCTCGGTGGGACTAAGAGTATCGGTAAGAGCTCATATCAAACACAGACTGTCAGCGAGAGAAACACTATTGCCAAGAATTCATATTGAATACACAACTGTTGGAAAGAGAAACATCCATAGGTTAGACTCTTATTGAGCCTTCATGTCACCCCGAAGACATTCTTGTGTAAGACCATCGACAAGACATATTCTATCAGAATGATTCATTCTAAACATTCATGGCTCTCCCCGATGTCACTCGTTGCCATGAATCTCCCCGATAACCACTAGAAACCAACCCGTCGAGAAGAGGTCTATCTGGGTAGAATGAGATGGAAAACTCACAGTGATAGGCATGTCTTGCCAATGAATCTCGTCGGCAAGACAAAAACAAAGTCTCAGAGATCTTAGCATTTCAGAAGTTTAGAACATAGCTGCTGGTTGGTAAGACATTTAGAGGGTCTCACTAATTTTTCTCTTTCAGGAGTTTCATGTCAGTAAGCTTGAGTCACGTTTTCCAATAGGAGAGAGGGTGGTAGCATGTGGGAG
>VDFB02129421.1:95321-129639 GCA_007258455.2 Sequoia sempervirens | reverse complement strand
GCATTTTAGAATCTACAAATAGAGGCATCATTCTTCAAGCAAATCCTCCACAACTCCATAATCACTCTTGCAAAGTCACTCTCCTTGAGAACTGATTTTGCCATCTTACTCCATCATCATCATTGGCATTATATCATTTAGCTTAGCTCAAGCAAGGATTGGGAAAGGGCTATTTTCAACAATAGCACCAATCCACTATGGGATAAGATTAATTTCATGTTTTCATATGCTTTTATTTGGTTTCCATTGTTTCATTTCATTGCATGATTAACAAGATTTATTATTTCATAGATATGATGTTATTTTCCTTGTTTTAAACTAACCATGCTAATATGTTGGAGGTTTTAACAAGTTGAAGATTTCATCATATCTACAATTTCTAACCACTTGTTCTTTCTTGCCAAATGCTCTTTTTAAGGAATTATTGGCTTATTATTATTTATTCATTTGTATTTTCTTGTCACATGCCCTTTTTAAGGATTTATTGGTTTATTAGTATTTATTCATTTGCTTTCTATTTGATCAATGTTTAATCTTACATGGGTGGAATTTCTTATGAAAATCATTAGTTATGATAAAGCAATGACTTGGACAAATAATTTGACGATGCATGGCTTTATGGAAATTACACTTTGACTCTCAAAGGAACTATTTGATGTCATCTAGTAAATCCATAGATGACTTGTCATTACATTGTGGGAGGATGATTTTTTTTTGATCCAATGAGTAAATTAGATATATTTTAAATACCATGGACTTACTCTTTGAGCTATTGGCTTCTTAGTGTTTTCTTTTCAATATCAAATTGTTTGACATTTAATTCTCATTGCAAGGCACAATTAACTTCTTTCTAGATACACATAATTTTAACTCCTATCTTTTTCGTGGATGACATTCATCATCCAAAAATAAGGTCATACTCTCCAAGTTGGCCAATCAAATCATCATGATGATGGTCTCTAATTTTTTTTATTTTAGATTATCTCACTATTCATGTCATGATGTCTATGAATGAAAAGGGGATATAAGATTTTATGTTTAATGGACTTTGATCAAGGTGCTTTGAAGCAAGACAAAACTTTGGTATATGAAACCCCCATTTGCAGAAGCCTAGAAGGTGATAACTATTTAACTATTTTATTTTCTAAAATGTGACCCCAAAATTAGGCTCAATAGTACATTCAATCTTTCTAATCCACAATATATAACATTGAGGGTGCTATATCAATGTCTCAAAGTTGCTAGAACAATGCTAGAATCATCATGTGTATAGGAAATTCACCAAGTTCAAATCCACAAAGAATTGAACTAGGCGTGTTGATAGTAAAGGGGGAGCAATAGGAATTATGAATTAGTAAAAAACAAAAAATCTCTAATTAGTATAGGATCAAATGGAAATTTTTCTTCAATTTTTAATAAAAAGGTCTACAAGTGTCATTTTAATATAGATGGGATATCATAAAAAAGAGCCATATTGACTATAAACAAATCTAAAATGTATGTTACAATTCATAACTATTGAGATGTGTAGAAAAGGATATTGCAAACAAATAGCTTTGCATCCTTCCCTAGAAGTCATTCTACACTATTTGAAAGGAAATATACATAAGTGATAATTGAATCAACTAAATTAAAAGAATTAGCTAGAAATTAAAATACTCATGTTAAATTCAATGGACTAACTACCAAATTAAAATGGTGATAAATAAACCCCTTTTAACATTTAAATGTCATTTGAAGATAAAATAACTACTAACTTATTGTTTTACTTTTGATATTTCTCAAAGGAAAAACAACAATTGAGATAAATCAAATTTCAGTAGTATTTTCTTTTATTTTTTATTTTTTTCCTTATATGATTTGAAAGTATAATAATATCACATTTGAACATAAAAAAAATTAACATAACATACCTATATGAAACATAATATGAAACAACAATGGTTACCTCAACATATTCATGCAATAAATATTAAATGGCTATTTATGGTAGCACATGTTCTTCCTCTCCAATTGAGTGATGAACTCTTTGTAGATTTGAATTTATTTGAATTCATTACATTTAACTCAAAACTATGTAATAATTAAAAATAAAATTATCTCATTCACAATCAACGATAAACATGCGTGCTACATAATTCAAGTTTGAAACTAAAATTTATCATGTTGAACTAGAAAATGATAATACTAGAAATGATCATGATTTACTACATAATATCAATGATACAAAATAATATAACTAACACACACATTATTAATTACAACTAATTATAAATATTTATAACATATCCCTATAATACATCAATGTGTTAAACATGCATCTATTATTCAAATTTCATGAAGACTCTTACCTTAATCAAAATGCATAAGTTTATTATAAAATTAATTCAATAACTATTTTCAAGCATAAAGAAAAGAAAATATCTTCAATGATGAATGCTGATATGAGTCTACCACTGATAAATATTCCTTTATATTTAATAAACTAAATAATTAGTTAGGTAAATCTAACCCTACTACAATTTGCATGGAATCTATTGTGAGAAAACTATAATTTTAAGTGTAGATTGTATTATGGAGTCTTATGGAATTGAGTGGTGTCTACTTATCTAGTTCTTGTAGCCTCTATAGTTGCTAGAGCCTCTATAGTTGCTAGAATTATTTATATCATTCAAAACTACCAGAAATTAACAAATATTTTTGAGAATCAAGCAAAATCCTCCAAGTATCAACAAATTATCTTTGTCAACCAAATGCTTCAACTTTCTCATGAAGACGAGAGTGGACCTATTATGTTATGGGTTTCTTGGGTATTTTGGTTTCAATTATCACAATTGGTTTACTCATTGGAATTTTTATAGAATATTTCTAGGTTGCATCCTTGCGATATTCCTTTTCAAAGGTAGGTGTTTGTAGTACACTTTTATACCTTTATGGTTCTAATTTTTTTCCCCTAAGTCCTAGTTTTCAAATGTCTTTATCTTCATTAGGGTTTACTAAAATTGTTTCTTTCCCATTCTAAAAACATAGAAAAACCTAGTCATGTATTGTACATTTTTATAATTTAACATTGACCTTCTCAACTAATTTCAGTGCTTTATTATTTCCTAATTAAGTCACTTTTATCATTATGTTACATAAACCTTTTGATGCTATCAACGCCTTAATCCTAGTGCATATTTAAAAACAACTTATTTACATGTGTCTCTATAACATAGGGGGACCTCCACGTGCAAGGCCCTAGGTCACGGAGGGTCAAGATATCAAAATTTTCCCTAACTTAACTCAACTAAATGTGATGTTTAGGGTATGAGGATGAGAATGATGAGGACTATAAATTCATGCAAGCAAGTATGCAATACCAAGTTTCAAAGAGGGGCTAGGCAATCTGGTTTCTAGGTTCAACACTGTACCTCAGGGAGCTCTCTACCCTAGGATGGAAGCATAATCCTTGGGAGAAAACATGGCGCACTGACATCTCTAAAGTGCATTGATATCTGTACAACTAAACAACAGAAGAGACAAGATCAAACCTTTTAAAATAGTCTAATGGCACAACTAACAATTATTAAATGGCTAAAATAATGTGATTAAGTAAATGAAATATTCTCTAATATGATAAAGTAAGAATGCAAGAGTAAGGGTGGCGAGAAGAATCTCATAAAGGAACTTGTTCACTACCTAGCTCCTTGAAAGAACGTCCACCTACGCAGAGAAAGAGAGAAAATGTTGGGTGGTTGTATAGGGGCCTGCCTCAGTCAGACCCCCATTTAGGTGTTTCCACCTCCACACACAACCAAGGAAACATAGTAAAGAGCACAAAAGCACTACACAAAAGTAAAGTGCTAACTCAACCAAGTGCTAGAAGGAAAGGAAGGGAAGCTAACCACCTCCACCAAGAGTGCTCTAGGCTACTTGGGTGAGAAAATGAGAGTATTCGAGCCTCTACTACAATGGTGTTTCATTCCCAACTTGTTCTACAAAAGATGGAGTGTTGTGTTTGCTGCAATGGAGAGATCGTATGATGCTTGAGAGCTTGAAAAGTGAATGCAAGAGTGTGAGAATGGAAAATTGAAGTGTACAATAGCTTAGAAGAAGTTAGAGTGCATGTTGAAGGGATAAATTTAAAGAAGGAATGAAATAAATGACCATATTCGGGTCAGTCGGCTAAAAGGGTCATTACAACTTGACTCCTAATGAGAAGTGTAATGCCTTTGCAAGTTCAAGTGTGGGAATTGTCAGGGATGTAAGCATGCTATGTGGACATCTGTGTGTTGCACGGGCATCTCCAATAGAAACGCCCCCACCGAAACTCAAAATAGGTACCAAGTGGGATGCAAGTAGCAAGCTTAGGTGGAAATAAGCCTTTGAACTTGGTTTTCTAAAGTGGAGAGGGAAAAAAGGAGGATTTACACATGGGGTGTAAATTCACTCCTATAAATTTTTACCCCACTTTAGTGATCACAAATAATGATGAGTGCCCGGTAAAGTAGATCAAGAAGAATGTAAGGCTAGAAATGTATACTTGAATAGTTGAGGAAGCAAAGTTTCCTCTGGCATACCTGAAGGTGCAGGGCAAGTGAAGGACTCCATAGCTACTCAGAACTATAAAGTTGAAGAAGGAAAGTGTCTTGTAGGTTCTCGATCCTATAAGGAAGGTATCCCCAAAAAACTCTAGCATGGAGGAGACCCAAAGGAAGCACCCTATAGGCTCTCAATCCCATAGGAAAGGTATTCTCAATGAACTCAAGCATGAAGAACACCCAAGGAAGTGCCCCACAGGCTCTCAATCTAATAGGTAAGGTATTCTCCATAAACTCAAGCATGAAGAACACCCAAGGAAGTACCCCACAGGCTCTTAGTACCATAGGGAAGGTATTCTCCATGAAATCAAGCATGAAGAACACCCAATGAAGTGCCCCACAAGCTCTCAATCCCATAGGAAAGATATTCTCCATGAACTCAAGCATGAAGAAAACCCAAGGAAGTGCCCCATAGGCTCTCAATACTATAGGAAAAGGTAACCCCCAAGATCTCTCCCATGGAGGAAACCTGAGAAAGCACCCTACAAGTACTCATTCGTACAGGGGAGCCACCCCCAAGATCTCTCACATGGAGGAAGCTCAAAGGAAGCACCCCACAGGCTCTTAGTCCTATAGGGAGGTATCCCCCAAAATCTATCACATGGAGGAAACCTAAGAAAGTGGACTCCATAGAGTCAGGAAGTGGCCACAGATTATCAAAAATTATTGAAAACTTTCAAAGGTGTCCCTAGGGAACCTATCATGAAGAGAGGTTCCACTCAAGGGACACACAGTTCAAAAGTAGATGTTCTCTTTCTTGAATTGATTCTTCATCAAGGAATCCTTTTGAAAGACGCACACTTCATTAAGGAATTCAAAAGGAAGAATATGCCCCCATGCAAGGGGGAGGTCAAAGTTGTTCCCACTTTGGAGGAAGGTCTAAGTCCTTTCTTTACAAACCCATGATGAAGGAAACATGTTCTGTTAGGGTTTCATGTTGAGAATTTGATTATGAAGAAAGGTTTGTCAAGATTTTGAGAAAATATTCGTTGGCAACAAATGCATTTTCTAAAAATTCAAATGTTAAAAAAAGATCATTGTCACACATAGGAGGGACAACTCAAGCAAGGATGAGAGAAATATAAAGAGAAAAAAAAAGAGAAAGAGAAAATACAAACGAAGGGCAGAGGGTTAGCTTGATATTTTGGGGGTCCGAAATGCTCATAAATATATATAGATATGTATAGTAATAGTATATAAATGAACTATCATCAACCCTCTGCTATATCAGACCATGTGAAGAATGCATGAGAAGACAAAGTAAAAATAAAAAATTGGCTCAACATGGAAGGGAAGCCTAAATTCCCCCAATGCTTTGCATCATCCCTAATTTATCAAAAATCAAGCACAACCATGGAAGAATGATGATGCAAATAGAAGAAGGTTTATGACACAAAAACTATGCCTATATCCAAGCACTAGCAGGGGCGACGAGGGTCATCTAGGCACACATAGCACGATCATGAGAGAACACATCACAAAACACACACACACAAGGTTAAGAAGAGGCCTCCTCCTAACATTGATTAGCTAAGAGGTCATTCACTCCCCACTCTAGATCATCATAGGGGGAAGGAGGATGAGCCTGTAGTGGAGGGATGTTAAGAGGAGGGGCATACAACTCTCCCACAACAAGGGCTAAGGAAGAGGGCCCCTCAAGGTCCTCTCCATCGAGCTCTTGTAGAGTCAAGGTTAGCGATTTTGTGAAGATCGGTGACAAGGCTGGAACGTCATCTCCTAGAGTTAAACATGTACCCCATAGGAGCACCATGTCTAACTTCAATGGGTGGGGAAAGATGAGCATAAAATTCACCGCTAGGCTCATCAAGTGACTCGGGAGCGATTTCAAACTTAGGGGAAGCTGGGACTGGTTTCATCACTAGGACATAACAAGTTAGCATAGGATCACCTTGTAAAGAAGGTGGAAACCTCTTATGCCATTCATTGCTAGAATGGACTGTAGTGGATATGACCAGGGTATTAATCATATCCATGGGATTTGAAAAAGGCTAGATGTCTAGAATGGACATCAGTAAAGGTGGCTCCACAAAAGGAGTGATGAAAACCTCTACCCCCTTGGGGTAAGGTGCATTTGCACTCACAACGGAAGCCAGAAGTAGCACGGGACCAGAATAAAGAGAGAAGGAGGAAGGGAAGAGGGTGACACCATAGGAGGCCATGAAGCATGGGTGGTTGTTGGGCATGTGTAGGATCATCATGGAAAAAATAGGCCCTTAAGTGGAAAAAAAATTAGAAAAATCAGAGTTAGGAAACTTGACGTAAAATTTTGAATAATTTATCTTTATTATTTCAAAAATGTGTAAGAATATAATCTATAGCAAATTGAATGTAGTTTCTAAACTACTAGGTTTATCTAAAAATAAATAAAATCTATTTGGTGAAAATTTGAAATTTCAATGCAGTAGTTCTTAAATTTTAGGGAAAAAAGAAGAAGTAGGTGTCTGTCTAACCACCCTAACCACAATAAAATGATAAAAAAATTTTATAAGATTTTAGATATAGGTAGAGGACTCATGTCCTGATGTGATGCAATATTTTTTGTAATTTGTTTCCAAGTAAATAATTAATTATGATTTTTTTATTACAACTTTTAAAAAATATAAAAAACTTGTATGTCTGACCACCTTAACTTGGTCCAAACTTCATGAAATTCAATTTTTTCTTTAATCATATAGTATGTGAAGCATAGAATGTGACGCATGTTTTGGATTCAAAAAATGTGATACTTTTGAAAGCTATAGATGTTTTTCAATCATATTGCCACTTTTTGGCCCATCATGATCCTGCACATACCCCATCTCTTTCTCCTTTCTTTGTGAGGTAGTTTATTCAGCTAAGAGAGCCTTTCGCTTGCACTTGCACTCATGTGTAAGGTGGTTTCTTTGGTTCTTAGAGCTAGAGGCTAGAGGATGCAAAGGAGTAGAGGGCTACTATTCAACCATAGGAACATCCACTACGGCCATTTCTAGCGAATGGGAGGAGGAATAGGTTTAGTAGTAGGAGAAGTCAACTTAGTAGAAGGAGTCAACTCAAGAGCCTGGGAAATGGGCCTCTTTCTGTTCACTACTTTGGGAGCAGGAGTAGTAGGAGGCCATGGATCAGATTCCCTTTGAGAACCTTTCTTTTTTCCATAGGTTTGTTCAAGATTGCGATTGACAATGGGCTATGCTAGAAAAGGGCTTGAAGATAGGTTGGGTAGAGGCTTGGGAAAGACTCACTAACTAGCTCTACATCTTACCCATAATTTGAAGAAGAGTATTCAAAATAGGGTCATTAGAACATAGAGGGCTAGAGGAACCTCCCCCAGAACCACCACCAAGGCCACCACCAAAATCTCCGCCAGTGTGACTTCCGCCAGAGCCACTACCATAGCCTCCGCTACCAGTACGACCTCCATTGAAACCATCACCATGACCTCCACTAGAGATTCCTCCACTAGCACCACCTCTGCTATCAAATCCACCACAACTACCAAAGCCCCCATCACTCAGCCTGCCAAAGCCTCCACCACTAGAGGTGATAGGAGGGGTGAAGGTAAAGCCCAAGGGGATCTTATTCACTTTGATAGTTTTAGGTTATTCAAAAACATAAGTGATACTAATAGAAGGGACCACATTGGCCATATAAACAGAAGTGGGAGGCATTGATACTCCTAACTATCCTTCACATTCTTAAAAAGTGACTCCTTGTGCAAAACTAGGGTTGCTAGAAGGAGTGCATGCTTCGACGAAACTGAGGAGGCTAGTCAAAAGTTCTATGCCTTTTCAATCCTTATCCATCATGTGTTTCAACTCACTAACAACTTGAGCAGCCCTAGCCATCTTCAGATTCCTTTCCAAGTGGTTTTCCAAGACACATAGTCCTCTAGCAATGGTAGACACATATTCTATAGGGATTTGAACAACCTCATGCTCATCTACCGATGATGGCATAGGAGATGCAGGGGGAGTGCGAACATGATCAGTTTCATCAAAAAATCCCATCTTGTTCCTTGAAAATTGTTCCTACATAGCTAGACCAATGGCGGGACCAAAGAAAAGGCATGTAGATAACCCAATAGAGACCTTCATCCTTTCCATCAGAAGGTGTTGTACACTTCTCCTAATGACATGCCTGGAAGTTGTGGATTGGGTTGTGATGCTCATAATCCTTCATAACACTCAAGAACACAACAATAATGAAGTACTCGAGGGAGGTCTTAACACCAACGAATGAACATGTGTTGGTTCATGTTGGGTTCACCAAAATGTAAGGTAGGGGGACCTCCACGTGCAAGGCCCCAGGTCATAGAGGGCTAAGATACAGAAATCTGACCTAACTTACCTCATCTAAATGTGATTTTTAGGGTATGAGGATGAGAATGATGAGGACTATACAGTCTTGCAACCACTCTGTAATCCTAAGTTTCAAAGAGGGGCTAGGTGAGCCAGTTTCCAAGTTCAACATTGTGCCTCAGGGAGCTCTCTGCCCAAGGATGGAAGTGCAGTATTTAGAATATGAAATAACATGATTATGTAAATGAAATAGCATGATTAATTAAATTAAATATTCTCTAATATGATAAAGTAAGAATGCAAGAGTAAGGGTAGCGAGAATAATCTCACAAAGGAACTCATTCGCCAGCTAGCTCCTCGAAAGAACATCCACCTACACATAGAAAGAGAGAAAATTTTGGGTGGCTATATAGGGGCCTACATCAGTCATACCCCCATTTATGTGTTTCCACCTCCACAGAAAACCATGGAAATGAGATAAATAAATAAAGTAGTAAAGAGCATGAAAGCACTACAAAACAATAAAGTGATAACTCAACCAAGTGATAGAAGGAAAGGAAGGGAAGCTTACCACCACCACCAAGAGCACTCAAGGATGCTTGGGGGAGAAAATGAGAGTACTCGAGCCTCTACTGCAATGGTGTTTCATTCCCAACTTGTTCTACCAAAGATGGAGTGTTGTGTTTGCTACAATGGAAAGCTTCTATGCTACTTGAGAGCTTGAAAAGTGAATGCAAGAGTGTGAGAATGGAATACTGAAGTGTGCAATACCTCAAAATAAGTTAGAATGCATGTTGAAGGAATGAATTTGAAGAAAGAATGCAAGAAACAACCATATTTAGGTCGGTCAGTCAAAGGGGGCGTTACAACTTGAATCCCAATGAGAAGTGTAATTCCTCTATAGGTTCAGCCGTAGGAATCTTCCAGCAATGTAAGTACGCTACACAAATGTCTGCATGCCACGTGGGAATCCCTGACATAAACTCCTCCACCAACACTCAAAATAGGTGCCAAGTTGGATGCAAGTAGAAAACTTAGGTGGAATTAAGCCTTCGAACTTGGTTTTCTAAAGTGGAGAGGGAAAAAAGGGGGATTTACACATGGGGTGTAAATTCACTCCTATACAGTCTCAATTTGCAATCTAAGCACTAAGATTATGGCCCCTGCATGGTACACTTGTCCTGCTCTAACTGTAGTGTAAAATTCCTTCACAGCACAATTTCACATATTTGGTGCATAAGGAAAATGTGATGGGTGGTGAGCATAAGGATCTATAAACATATTATGTTCTATAATAATTCCCATGTTCTTTACAATGTATTTTCATTTACCTAGTGCATGGAAAGAATTCACTAGGATTCCTCAACTGAGATGAAGATATGTGTCAGTTTATCATTCCAACACACAACCTCTTTGTAGTGCATTTTTATATCTTTGATACATAAGGAAAATATGTCAGGCCATGATGAATAAAATAATGACAAGTGTTGTCACTAGGTTTCAGCATGTGGTTCCTTCAATGTGCAATTTGGTGTTCTTATTGCATAAAGAAAATATGTTGAGAGGTAGTGAATAAGATGGGGACACATGTTTGTTCCAGAGTGTAGTTATTGACCTCTTCATAGTGCATTTTCTAGACCACATAACATAAGAAAATTATTCTCGATAATGAGCCGCTTGGTGATGACATGTGTCATGTAATGATTGTAGCATGTATCCTCTATACATTGCATATTCATATATTTAGTGTATAGTTAAAATGTGTCAGAAGGTAACTAAATATAGATGGGCATGTTTCTACTCAGAGCTTTAGAACAAGGTTCCTACATAACACATTTACTCAAAAGGAAATTCAAATGGATTATGTATTGAACCTTGGGTTTGTGCTAGCCATCAATCTTATTTCAAAGTGCTCAGATCAACGATTGAAATTCAAAAGAGAACAAATAATTATCAATGTTCAGTTAAATCATCTATGTAAACCATTATTCTAGAAATTAAGGACCAACTACTTTTATTAGGAGATGATAAAATAAATAATTATGTTTTTTATCATCATAATTGAAGGCATATTTGATAATTTTGAACATTTGAGCTCCCAAAGATTGAATTGCAAGCAGAAAAGAGCTAGGGTTTTTAGGATTTTTCTTGTGTAAGTTCTCTAGTCAATTGCATTACATAATTTTTTTTCGAATTATCAAAAGGATTCTAAAGAAGAATATTTTTAAATTGTTCTCTTTAAGTTTTCAATGAAATTAAAGATCTAGGAAATTTAGTGATTATGTGAAAAGTTAAAAACCCTAGACAATTTAGAAAATTTTAAAAGCCTAAAAATGATTGAATCAAGTGTAAAATAAAAGGGCACTAAGAGATTCATGGAACATGAATTGATGAATATTTTTTTGTGGTTGACAAATAGAGTAAAGCATGCTCAAGGGATATGGGTTTTTTCTGATAGAAAACTTGATAAAGCATCACAAATAAAGGTTGCAATTACACCTTAGCATGGATGGACTTTATTTGAGTATAGATATAAAAAGAGTAATTTCAATAGGTAGGTATCTAACTTGTGGACTTGATCAAATCCTTAGCTCATCGTTATAATGAGAAGGATAGGGTAATCAAAAGTTAGAAAGAATCTCATTTTTTGGAGATTACTAGGAAAACAATTATTTAAAAAAATAATCTAAATGCCTCAGCTAGTGTGAGCATGTACTTTGGTGTTATCAAGAGAGAATGAGAAAAAGACAAGAAAAGTTTTATTATTTTATGGCTCACAAAAAATAGAAGAAGGTGTCCTAATAGGAAGTTGGCAAGGTTTTCTAAAGATGAAGTTGAACATTTTGAATTTGACATTTTTGAAGATTATTTTATCAACAAATATTTTTCTTTGTCAAGATTTTGGGAAGCACTATAAAATCAAAAGGCCCATTTATATAATGATGCTAGCTACAAAGAATCAACATAGGGATGTCAGAAAGAATTTTTATTATGGTGCCTTCATTGTAGAGGAGATGTACAGGAAACTAACAAACCTAAAATACCAAAAGGGTAGTCTTTATTTTAAGTGGTATTCTATGTTGATGCATATCATTCTTTATAGTGGGGCGAAGATATGGGTTGGGACCCTGAGTTTTGATACACATGATGGAGAAGGAAATATACTGCCATTCCAAATGTGGACTTATATTTTGGATCCTCATTTCTCCTCTACAAATTAATAGGTTTCTGAGAATGTTTTTGTGTAGGATGTGTTGAATAACCTTTGCCTCCAACCTAAAGAATGAATTATAGAAAAAAATTATCAAGTTTATCAAGACCCTATAGTTTTATCCAATAAAAGGAACTAATCACAATTAAGGAGACTAGTATTTGAATTTCAACTACACAATATTTAGAATATATGGTACCTATTTCAAACCACATTATTTTCCAACATTTGTGATAGCTAGGCTGGATTTTATGGAAATAATGTGGTAACTTAATGAGTTTGATAAATTATATTTTAGAATGATAAAGAAAGGGTCACTTATTCCAAGTGGGATGCAATTCTCCTAGCACTTTATTGTTGCTACAAAAGAAGGGATGGATTCTTTTCCTACAATGTTGCAAAGCTACAAGATGAAGTTGGACCTTGCAAGGAATTTTGATCCTGAGTGTTACATAAAAAAATGAGATTGGAGAGATGAAAGTCTAAATTTTGTCACTGATTCCATGCCTTGGACCATATCATCAGGAATCTTCAAAAAAATAAAGAAGTGAAGGAGAGGAAGAAAAAATGAACATTCATGGTCCACTCTGAAGAAAGGAGAATATTCAACAAGAATTCCTACAAAAATCCTTTTGTTGAAATTGTAAATCATATTGAAAGGATGGAAAAGATGTTTTATTGTTTTAAAATGGCTCATATTTCATGAGGAAGCCTATTAAGTAGGGGCATATAGTAGTAGAATTTAAGAAATATGTTCATGAGGAGGCAATACCAACTCAATCCTCAATGCATGCTACAACAAGCCATCTAGCACCAGTTGGTGTTGAACAACTGGTTGATTATTCAAAAAATAATGATGAAGGAGAGATCAGGCAAGAAGAAGATATTATTAATAATATTCTTGAAGATAAATATTTTTATCAACATTTCCCTTTTCTTTAAGTTGACTAGGGAAATGACGAAGTACTTAGTGATAGGAATGTAGTTGAATTTTATGATGATAACTTTATTGTTGATGATTTAAGGGTCCTAGATTGTACCTAATTATTAGATGATGATAGCTTTGTAACCTCTGAGGAGTTCAATGATTTCATAATAAAGGTCAAGAAACATGAATTCAATGAAAATTTATATAATGAAAAGGAAGGAGTTGATCCCTCATAGTATACTGAGGTTACTAGGAAAGTCCTCCAAGAGATGGATTATAATTATTCAAGGATCACTCCTGATGAAGGAACAAAGATTTTGAAAGAAAGTGGGATACTCCTATTATTATAATGGGACCTTGATTCAACGATTTATCTAGATACTATTAGGCATTAGGATGAAGATTCATTTACATCATATGAGAAAGATGAACAACTTATTTTGGATCAAGTTTTAGTCCAAATATGGAAACCTTAGTTATATAAGAAATGACCCCTACTACCAATAAACCAAGAGTTGTTGATTGTATTCAAGAGATCTCTAGGAATGTAATACTAAAAAGAACATCTTAAGTATTAGATCCATATGGAACATCTTTCGTGGTGCATATTTCTATGTTCAGTGCAGTAGTTGTTAGGAGGGAGGAAGCAAAATATAAAAAATTACATTCTATGAATGTAAATCTATACGGTGAATACAATAGAGTGGTAGATCACCTCCCAAAACCTCAAGTTGCTACTCCTTTCACTCTAGATACTACATCTAAAAAATCTCAACAACAGATAGATAAAATTTTTCTCTAAGAATAAAAGAGCTAAAGGAAAAATTAAAGAAAAACAAAGAAAATGAAAATTTAGCTAAAGAAGAGAAAAAGAAAGCAACAAATATAATTGATGATATTTTGGGTCATAGGCTATCTTTTGTGCTTCATAGAATTTAAGGAAACTAGAGTGATTTTGATGGGCTACAAAAGGCATATGCCAAGTGTATGCGATTAGAGCAGTTTCCAGGAGATTTTGAATAAATGGATTTTGAGGGCTAATTCAATAAAAAAATATTATCAAAATAACATATTTTGATAACAATGCTCACAAGAATTTTGTGAAAATAAGGGTAAACCTACAATAGTGGGTTAGAATTTTTCGAACGAAGAAAAATTAGAAATTCTCATCAAAAAATTTAAAATGGTTTACCCCTTCTAATGAAGGGGGTTCGAATGAACCACCCCCCTTCTAGTGAACCCCCCCCTTCTAATGAACCCCCATCCCTTCTAATGAATCCACTTTTGCACCATATAAGGGGGGTTCTAATGAACCTTTTTTCACCTCCACCATTTCAAAATTTATGCATTTTTTTTACTATCGAAGCTTGGGAAGGAGGTGCAAATGGAGTCAACTTGATAAACCAAGTTGGATGATTGTAGTGATTGAAACGTGCTTTCCAACAACTATAAATTTAATATATTTTGTTTTTATTTTATTTTATTTTTTAGTTTTACTGTACATAGGTTTTTCACCGAAGTTCGATGAAAAATCATTGTGGAAAAATAGTAAATTTGAGGAATTTTTTTGAAAAATATATATCCACTAGGTATTGATGTCCTTGTTCTAACAAAAAAAGAAAAATTGAATTTCAATACATACCAAAAAAGTTATGCGAGCCGAAGTGCACCTATGTCTAAGTTATAAATGTTTTGACTTCAAAACTTAATTAAAAGAAAAATATTCAACAAAATGCTATGAAACAAAATGAAAGAACTAGATACTTGTGTTACCAACCTAAATTCAAAAGAATTATAATTTTATCCTTTGTAGAAAAAAAGTTATGCGAGCCGAAGTACACACCACTTTTTAAAAATGTTGTTTACTATTAAAAACTAGTTATTAAAGGAGACGCAAAAAAATTACAATTTAATTTCTTTAAAAAAAAAAAATACATTTAAAATCTACAAACAAAATCTCACAAATCACTAGTTTACGTCATTTTCAAATTCCTAATAGTTTACCTACTATAAGTGTCAGAAAGTGAAGTTTTCTCTGAAAATGTTGATTTCAATGTCAAGTTTGGCCAAAAAGTGTAACCCATTATTGTGGGATGACCCATAAGTGATAAAATTGATTTATTAGGAGAAGTCTCCACCTTACAAGAAAATTATATATGCAATTCAAATCTAAGTTCAAGATGTTTGAGGCTATGGAGTAGGAGATAATACCAAAGGATATGGACAACTTAGGTGCTATTAAATCTTTCGACACATGGTAAGATGAATTTTCAGGCAATATTCCCTCTTTGTCATCCTATATTTATAAATATGGTAAACCTAATTTAACACTCCTAAAACATTTAATTCATGATTTTTTTAGTTGGAATCTAATCTCGACAATTTTGTGAGAGACAAGGACAATCACAAATTCTAGATATAATGTCTAGAATAACAAGGTTTGAAATATTTTGAGTTTACAATGGTCTTCTAAAGAGGAGTAAAGTTCTTGGTTGGAGAAAAAATTTGAATAAAATATCCTCTATATCTTTTTATCTTTTTTCTAAGGTAAAATCTTTTTTCCTTGGTGGTACAATTAGCATCTTCCTCAAAAAAGATTTGAAGGATTGTAGTTTTGTTTGATCCTAAAGGTAAAATATTTATTTCTATAAAAGGGAATTCAGGGCCATTTTGAAAAGATCTAGTAAAATTTTGTAAGTAGAGCATTTGTATTCCAGTTTATACATGCTCGGTCTAATTTGTCATAGGAAAAATATTTTAACATAATTTTTTATTTTGTATGAGAGTACTAGCTCTACACATCATTATATAGTGACAATTTTGTAATAAATTATCTACTAAATTGTATAGTTCTTTATCATTTATGAATATAAATTGATCAAGTATCTCTTTTATTCATCTTTGCAAGTTTTCTACAATTGAATGTTTTCTTTATGGCTTCTATTCAAGGAGTAGGCTAAATTTCCATATAAACAATATTGAATGTTTTTGATGTATACAAGGAATGTTAAGAAGAATTGATTGTAAACACTAAGACTATTAGTATAAGGAATTGATAGTAAGCTTTCATAGAACTAGTTCAAGTATTGTTATGTAAGATTTAATTGTATTTTCTTTTACTCTATTGCCTAGGTCTAAGGAATCAATCTTAATGAATGTTCTAATTATGATTCTATGGTCATTCATTTTAAAATAAAATTTTCATTTTAGTTGTAAGTCATCTCATAATGTTATGTACATGTTCTTAGATTTAAAATGTATAAAACTCCAAGAATCTAGCCCCTCAAGTGTGTTTCATCTATAATTCTTGAGCATAAAGGGAACATATCTATTTGAAGCAATATATAGCATTAATTATATTAAATCCTAGTAAATATTGCATAGGACCACCCTTCTAGGTTTTTTAGAGCCTGAAGTGTAGAGGAGAAAATTATTAAACCTTTCTCATGTTCGTTGGCTAATCCCTTAGATAATTGACTATAAGAATTGGTTATTCCTTTAGATTGTTTTGAGAACTAGTTGAAATTAGTCAAAAGAACTAGTAGATTGGTGGCTCTTGTAGTGAATCAACTCGATTACATTTCAAGGATATCTAGTTATCTAAAGTATATTTTTTTGAAGTTCCTTTAGTTTTTTAAATATTGATAGTATTTATACTCTCACAATTTTGAAAAGATTATATATCTTAATTCCCATTGTGGATGGTGACTCGAAAATTCTTCTTTCTATAATTAGCATAAGAAGAAATTTTACTAAGAAGATACAGATGAAAGAAGATATTTATTCAAAGATAATCCTTCAAATAATATTGAAACATAAATACTAGCTAAAATGTGGTCATGGAAGACTAAGTATGTAATTAGGTCAACTCCTCTTGGTACTCATTTTTCTTATGATAATAGTTATAATAGTTTTGATCATTTCCCTAAGATAAATGAGAGAAGTATAGTGACAAAACTTGTCTTGGGTAGTGGCCTCACAAGACTTAAAATTATGGTTGAACATGCTAGGAAGAGAGAACAACTCAAGAAAAACTATGATGATAAGCATGGTATCCATAATAAAAAATCTAAACCTAACATGACCATGCAAAATTATTAGGTAGATAATTTTTTTCAAGACATCCTATCCAAGAGAAAAATCATTTCTCTTACAAAAATCCTACCCTATCTAATGCTACCAAAAATACTTCCAATGCATCCCAAAAATATTAAGAAAAATACATGGATTGGGAAGGATACATCCCTGTGATGAAAGTTGGATTAAAGTGGATCAATAGATTTTAGTTGATTTAGATCAGAATGGTGGATTGATTTTGGATTATGTGCTAGATTGCAAGTTGGATTGCATGGATTAGGATTGATTCTATTGGATGTATTGGGTTGGGATTTTTAGATTGCTAAGGTATATAGATGATAAATATCATAGGTGGGATAGATGGATGATAGATGGATTATGTATGATAAATGGATTAGGTATGATAAGATTGGATAGAGGATAATATGATTAGGTTAGAGTAATGATAGTGGAATAGATGAGAACCAATTATAAGGGAGAACCAAGATTTAAGAAAAGGGTGGAAGAACGGAGGAATTTAATTGATGGATGAAAGGCTATTGCATATGAGAATAGGACAAGGGGCCATATAATGAATATGTTGCAAAGGAGTAAAATTTACCACACTAGAGGTAGGGTAATAACTTATGAAATATGGTGTAAAATTATGCATGAGAGGGAAGGATGATTCATGAGATACATGGATGGAAATGAGAGTAAGGATTGGATTGTCTAAAGCATGCATAGATATTTTTCCCCTATTTGTGATCAAGATCAAAGGAGGGAAGAGAGGATGTAGTTTTATAGGATGGGAGGATTGAGGTGGGATAAGGGATATCTAATGAAAATTATTAGAGGACGTGGAAAATGTGAGATAGGAAGGATAACATGGAGGCTCCTTATCAAGATCAAAAGATGAGAAATGTGGAAGACTTTGAATAGGATGGTAGGAAGGAGATAGAAAAATAGATATGTGATTAATGATATTGGAATATGGGATAAGATGTGGTAGGTATGATACATGATGTTGTGAAGATCCTTAGCCTTGTCAAGATCATGGTATGTGCAGGATCATCATGGAAAAAATAGGCCCTTAAGTGGCAAATGTTTTTACAAAAATCAGAGTTAGGTAACTTGACATAAAAATTTGAATAAGATATCTATATTATTTCAAAAATATGTAAGAATCTAGAATTTTTACCAAATTTAATGTAGTTTCTAAACTACTAGGTTTGTTTTCCTTAAAAAAAATCTATTTGGTGAAAACTTGAAATTTCAATGTAGTAGTACTTAAATTTTAGAGAAAAAATAAGAAGTAGGTGTCTATCTGACCACCCTAACCACAATAAAATGATAATATTTTTTTATAATATTTTAGATATAAGTAGAGGACTCATGTCCCAATGTGATGCATATTTTTTTGTAATTTTTTTCCAAGTGAATAATTAATTATGATTTTTTTATTGTACAACTTTTAACAAATATAAAAAACTCTTATGTCTGACCACCTTAACTTGGTCAAAACATCATGAAATTAAATTTTTCTTTTTTTAATCCTATAGTATGTGACGCATGTTTTGGATTTAAAAAATGCAATACCGTTTGAAAACCATAGATGTTTTTCAATTAGCCTATCAATCAAGACTGTATTCGTAATTCGAATAGAAAATGAATAATAATTACTTATTAAATTCAAAGTGAAACATAATTTATATTGGTGGAAATTTGAGAATATCCTTTAAAAACCCTTTTCATTTCATCAATTTTGGGTAAAAAAAAAGTCAGCAGCCACATACCCATCATATTGCCACTTTCTGAACCATCATGATCTTGCACATACCCATCAAAGGAGGAAAGCAAAGGATGAAATTATATAGGATGATGTATAGGGTTTTCAAAGGTGTGGATAGGATCTAATTTGGATGAAGCTTGACCCCAAGTGTAGAGTGAAAGAGGATGTGGAGATTACAAATGACACCTATTTTCTACGTTTTTATCATGGTACTTAACCAAGGTGCTATAAGAGGTGTTTGTCAACTTTGGAGTAATTATTTCTCTTTACTTTTTTTATTTCTTTCTATTTTTCTCTTTTTTTTATTATTTAGAATATAAGTGATGGAGAAGGATTAGGATAAGGATGTGGATAAGTGGATTTGTAAAATTGTTGATGGATGATAGGGAGATGGAGGAAGGAATGAAGTGTCTAGTTCCATGGATGGTATCTCTTGATAGTGTGCTATAATTAACCATAGTGATTGGGAGTATAATCATAGAATGCTAGAAGAATGAAGGAAAGGGGTATGAATTGAATGGGAATATGGAGAGGGAAATGGATTTATGCAAAAGATTGGATGAGTGGAATGAAAGGATGGGAAATAGGTGTTAGATAATGAATAAGTTGATATAAGACTTGTAGATGAGTGGATAGAAGTGTGACAAATCAACATTGGTGCATGCTTGGAAGGATGGTAGAGTTGTCCAAAGTGGTTGTGGATTTTGGGATATAGGAGCCTAAAATGGAGGTCTAACCCTTTTCCTTGATAGTTCATATTTTGAAAAATCCTTTTGCTAAAGCGATTCTTATTGTCTTGGAAGAAATATATGAGTCCATATCAAGGGAAATAAGAGATGGAAGGAGTTATAGTTTCTTGAAGTCAACTAGAATGGATGAAAGTGGAAGAACCCATTTGATAGGTATGGGGTTCATGGAAAATTTGGATAAGAGTGATGTTCAATATTGTAGATGATTATGATCATAATATTGCGATGAATGAATGATTTGATATTAACTTAGGGAGGGATAATGTGATGGAGAGAATGGTACAATTTTCTTTTGATTAGGAGATGTAAATGGATCATAAGATGGAGTTGAAGATAGGAGATGGGATGAACAAACAATTTGATCTTGATATGGTGGAAGGGGATGATTGGATGAGATGGAAGGAATGTTTAAATGTTGATATTGTGGAGAAATTATGCTAGCATGCTTTTTAATAAGGGGTTTCCATAGTTCATTTGATGTGGATGGTGTGATGGGGTAGGAGGGTTAGATAGACTTCTCTAATTTGATATATGGAGGGATAGGAGATTCATGAGGTTTAGGGGATTTGGGATTATATTAATGGAGAGGGGATGAATGTAAATGTGTTACATTGGAAGATTAAACACCTTTTATTTTGCATGGGTGTTTAGCCACCTTTCCTAATAGTTCTGGAGGTAATATTGAAAGACATGGGATAAAGTGGATTTGTAATATTGGGGTGATGGGGGTTGTAAGGATGTGGGAGAAGAACAAGTGGAGTAAGAAGTGGAGGCTTCTATGGATTGGTAAATATAGGATGAAGATCTTATAAAGGAATTGGAGATGGGGATTTTAGATGTGGATGGGGTTAGAGGGGAATTTTGGATAGAGGCTTTCTTTTCCCCATCAAAGGAATGGAAAGGATAAGAAATAGGAGATGGGTTAGGATTGGATGGATTTGGGGATGATGGAAGTTTAACACAAATAATATTGAAGTATTTAAGCATGACATCTTTATCATTGTTAATGTAGTGGGTGAGGATGAATTATTAGTGATGGATGGGAAAGGATTGTTTTGGTAAAAGATAATCTTATTTTCAACACAAAGATCATAATTAGGTTGGTCAATAAGGATATCGTTAACATCATGATCAATATAATTTTGGTTACATTTGATCAAAAAAATTGGACTTGTTGGGCAGGGTGGGTATGTGGAGTTTTCCTCCAATTGGTACATATAAAATAAGCATGGATGATTATGCTCGAGGTAGCCCTAGAGTTGCTGGCATTGGTGGTGTGGGTCATGATAGTTGAGGGCGTACTCATTTTTTCTTCTCCATCTACATGGGAGTGTACTCTAATAATAAAATGGAGTCATGGACTATTCTCAAGGCATTGGAGAGAGCTTATGAGTTGGGTTGGAGGAAGATGATCTATGAGATGGATTCTATGATTCTTGTTTCTCTACTAAATAACCAAGACTTTCAAAATTCATCCTTGAGTTTAGGGGTGATTGTTAAACAAATTCTTACTTTGACTTCAAATTTTGTCTCTATTTCCTTTTTTCATATTCCAAGGGAGTCAAACAAAGTGTTTTATTGTCTTGCTAAATGGGATTCTATTGAAATAGGGGAGTGGTCTATTTGGGGTTTGGGTTAACTTGATTAGCACAAATGCTAGTAACTTTCTCAACTTCTTCATGAGGACCAGAAAGATTAAATGTGTTGGGTTAATTTGGTTTTATACTCTTTGGTGATGGGAGGATGGATGGTGTGGTTTCCTTTTGGATATTGGTGATTTCTTCATAGGTCCCATCTTTGATATTTCTCTAAAGTACTAGAGCTTATTGTCTTGTTCTATGTAATTCTTTATTCTTCTTTCAATAAATTTTTTACCCTTTCTATTTAAAAAAAAAACTTTTGGACTTGTTGGGGGAAGATATAGGTTCTTGGTGTTAGATTGGGTTGGAATAGATGATATATTAAAATAAAGTAGGTTGGAGAAGAATATATTATATGGTTGGGCATGGTAGATGATAGTTTGAGATTGATTTTGGATTAGGATGAAAATTATGATGATTAATTATAAATGGATTGGGGATTAGAAGAATAGGAACTAAGGATGAATATGGAAGATGAGATAATAATTTTTGATCAAAATTCTAGACCTTAATATGATTTGATTTGATGGAGGTTGATTCCCTATACTTAAGATAGATTGGTGTTCTTAAGAAAGAGTTGATTGGATTGATTTATAATTAGGGTAGGAAAAGTTCTTAAGTAGGAATTTTTTTTATTTGATCAATATAATTAATATAGAATAATGATCTTAAGCAAGCTTGGATTAATGATGGGCTCAACTTAAGGTCTTTATTTTTATTGGGAGATTGGATTTGAAATAGATGATAGTGGATTAAGGATAAGATCCTTGGGTGAATGATTTTCATGATAATCAATGATATGGGTTATAAATAAAATTAAGTCCTTAACCAAATTTTAACATTTAAAGAGTGATTTTAGATAAAGGATAAGGGATTTGATGTTTTTTTGAGAATGATAGATGGATAATGGATGATCATCCTTAGATGAGGGGTAGGTCGATTAGATTAGGATTTAGTTGGCATGGGATTATTTTGACAAGGGAATGGATTAAAAGATGATGATGAAGGATGGAGATTAAGCATGGTAATGAATAGAAGATAATGTATAGTTTGGATATAAGTGACATGATCTTATGGAGGATTAGGATCATGGCACAAGGATGAAGGTTTTGATTAATGGCTATCATGTATCATAGTTTCATGGCTTTGATAAACAATTTTATATTTGTCAAATGTAGACTCATATTGTGAACTTAGATAGCCTACATAAAGCCTAATTATATTATCATGTTTTTCCACCTTTACCATCAACTAGGTCATCATTTTTATTATCTTATAACACCTTTATTTTCATCTCACATCATACATCTTGAAGTGGGATCCATATGATAAATTACCATGTGATAAAAAAACGCAATGTAATTAGGTGCTACCTTGTCCTCCAACTCAACTTATTCTTTTGAGAGTACAAAGCTCATTGCGCATTTCATACATGAGATTAGGGTCATTTGAAAATTTATGATGCAAAGGGACTATTTGATGCAAAAGGGGTTTTAGCTAGATCAAATACTCAAGAGAATTGATACCTTCTGTACAAAAATTACACATAGAAATTTTCTAGACCAAACATAAAAAGCCACATAATCTTGATGGGTAATATTATACAACCTACTCTCACCCACTAAGTACTTGTGTCAATAGGTTACAACTTTATAGTTTGAACAAATATCCTTTAATATAATTTCCAATATGAATAACACTTGTGATACAATGAGATAAAATCATGTACCCTCTAGCATGTTAAAATTTATCTAGCAATGTCTTTGCTTAATTACCACCGCACATGAATAGATAAAAGTGGGGCCCATACATATGATTGTGATGTGAATGGGAGTTGTGCTATAATATAAAGCCATAGCCTAATAGATTAAATAGAAAAATTTACATAATCCCCTTGGAATGTATACATCAATAATTATAAACCACTGAAATGACACAAACTTGGTAAATTATGACATCATGTATTAGAAACTATTGGTGTAGGTTTTTATTTTCCTAGTGGGTTAATTTATTTTCCTTTAGTCCTAGGTTTTTTCTACACTTAATTAAGCTTGATTAGTATAATAAAATGAGTTTATTATTTAATAAATAGGACATAATTGATAAGTTGTTGATGCAATACTAGAGGAAGAAACAATCACCTTGAAAAAATCTTAAACAATCTTTGACTATCCCTTCAATTAGGACTTCACATTTCCTTCACAAAGCCATAGTTTCAATTCACCAAATTGGGTTCCAAAGCACCAAACCACTTGTAAATTCCATAAACACCTTAAAAAATTTCAAATAACAGAGACCCAAACCAATTTCCAACTCCAACACCTCAAATCAGAGAATTCACAAAAATGGATTGTCCTAACAACAAATCATGCCCATTAGGCCCCATCAAGAAGAAATATCAAAATCCAAAATACATTAATCTTCCTTAATGGTATAAAAAGATTCAAAAAAAATCTATCAAATCACAAAAATCATCTCCCACATTTCTTTCTAGATACTTTACCCAACACGTTTATCACACTTACCTTTTATACTCCCAAATGTGACTATAAATCAGACTGTCAAGAAAAATTAGTAAACATGTATAAAAGGTCTCTTAACCCCTCAAAATCTATTAATAAATGACTTAAAAAATATAAGCACCATTCAATAACAATATAACTCATGAAGAATAAAATAACTACGAACATACTCATGAAATCACACTGTATATCATCTTTTACCAGTCCTTTTCATGTTTTACAAACTTAGGCTTATTGATTTGGATATCACCAATCTCAAAAACCTCTTAACCATTTTTTGGAGTACATGTAATAGGGTCTACTAAAACTCAATAAAACATCAAAAGTCGATTTTCAACAATATTTCACCAAATTCTAAACTCTAACTTCTTTACTATTTAGAAAGCATAATTTTTATAGACTATGGCTTATTTGAAACTACACAACTCTTTATCCCTTAATCCTACAACTTAAAAAATATGTTATAATAAATTAAATACCATCTTCCCATGAATTTTTAAGAGGTTTCCACAATTGGATTAGGAGAAACTCAAATTTTATACTCCTTGTATACCCTAACAGAGGGTTTTAACAATTTTCTATAAATCCATCATAACTTTTTCAAATATGAACCAAAATGCATGAAACAAAAAGTTTGAGGAAGGTGATTGGATACACTATCACTTAAAACTCATTAAAGATGATCTACCCATACAGGGCCATAAAATGCCCAAGAGCAGTAATTTTCTGGAAATTCATGCAAGAAATAGTGACTTTCATTATTCAATTACTAAACTATAATCACCAACTGAGTACAAATGGAGATACAAATCATTTTTAAAGGCATACAATTGAACTTTAATCAACCAACTAATTCCTAACTACCTTTCAATTCCTACACTAAAATGTCCCTTCATATTCTCTATGCTACTTTTACATTTTCTTCCATTTTTGTGACAATATTTACACTTTTTCACCTATTATGACAATTTTGAGACAAAACTCATTCTTGACACCTCCAAATGGCATAAATACATAGAAACTGGTCAAAATGACCTTGATATAATGTAAAACTACATGGATTTGATCAAGCTTCAAGATTCTTGGATGGAATCATGATGTTGTAAAGGTGCACTATACTCCTGGCCAAGAAAATTTCCAAGTCCTCTTGAAATGGATGTTGTCAACAAAACTAAACCCTTGATATGCTCTCCTACTATCTCACCTTGAAGCTACTCTAAATCACCTTCATTTTTACCTTGGGTTTGAATTTTTCCATGCAAATTATCCCTCTATCTTGATTGCCCTCTAAAATTACATTCATCATGCATTGATTCATCTCAACACCTTGTTTCTCCTTCTATACTTTGACTTTCAACTTGTTCCCTATCCAAGAGATTAGTAACATAATGAAATGAAACATGATTTCTAGCACAATACCTCCATCATTCCTCAATTCTTTGCAAACCTCCAATACCAATTCATTCATGATCATCCCTTTAATCAACTCAACCTCTGAAATCAGGTCTCTCATCTCTATTATACCTTCATTATCATGCTTGGGAATGTTTACAACATCTTTATCTTCTTCATCTATGAACTCTTTGCTAGCATCTTCAAAGATTTCATCCTCTTTTATCTTCTCATGCCTTATTATTTTGACTATCTTCTATATCGACCATGAAACTTTCTTTTTCACTACTAAGTGCCAACTTATCAGTTGCTTCATCTCCTTCATCTTCTCTATCCTCTTCATGGATTCTTAGAACTCTTCTTCAAACCTTGTCAACTCTTGGCTTCACTTAGCAACTTCTCTATCAAAATTTTCTTGTCTCTTTCTCTTCTTCCTCTCTTCCTCTACCTGCAAATTCCTTCTTAGTATCTCCATCTCTCCTATATCTCCTCAACAAGTCTCTCCTTTCTCCACAACTCTCAACTTATCAAAAATTTATTTCTTCCTTCTCAATGGTAGTAATTAGGTTGCCATCTAAACTTGTAACCAAAAAAAAAACAAAAACCAACAACTAACTCTTTCTAGACCTTTTCCAAGCTCTGATACCAATCTAATGCAATACTAGAGGAAAAAAAAATCACCTTGATAAAATCTCAAACAATATTTGATTGTCCCTTCAATTAGGACTTAACATTTCCTTCATAAAGCCATAGTTTTTTTAGCAACACAAGGGTAGACAACTGAGAGTGGGGGGGGGGTTGAATCAGTTGTCACATAAATTATACAATTTAAACTTATTCAACTTATTTTCAGATCTAATAAATAAACATGAAAGCATAAACCATCACCACATCAAACAAACACATAACACCAAGATTTTTTATGTGGAAACCTTGTTAGGGTAAAAACCATGATGGAAGTTAGTCCACAAGATTATACACTATTAAAATTATAAAAGAAAATGGGGAATGCACATGCATTTAGGCACACTACCTAGAGCTCACTACTCAAATACAAAAAATCTTACTTCCCAAAGGAAGACACACTATCTTATAGAAAAATTCAAATTAAATCCACAAGATTTTGAACTAAGAAAATAACATCTACTAATGCTTGATTATAGTTTTGGTTAAGCACATAAACTCTACTCACTCTTCTTACACTTTACTTCTACCTTCAAAATATTAGAACATTATTCACACATCACACTCACACATCTCTCACACCACTTCCTTCAAATGGTATAAACAATTAAGCATATATATCCACAACTAAGGATTACATCGACTACATGTTGGCTCAACAAAATAATAAAATATGTACAAGATGTCGGCCCAAAACATAAATAATTATCAATGAAAATCAACCAACATCAGCCACAACATAGTGAAGACCAAAAACAACATCCTCGAACATGAAAAACCTTCAAAAATTATGCCTCAAGGATCCACAACACACTACAATCAATCTGTCGGTCATGAACATGGAAAACACAAACTCACAAAAGAAAATCACCAATCGTGATCACAACCATCAATACGAACATACAACACAGATATAGCATGATCTAGAAAAAACCTAAAGCATCATGAATCACCACAATATCACCTACAACAATTCAACTTACTAGAATCACATCATCCTCTTTTAGGAACACCAACTGAAGCAACAAAAAAATTGTCAGAACATAGATACTCATAACTTGATGAAATATTCATGCAGATCTCTAAAAATTTATGTGGATAAACTAGATTTAATTGAAAAAAAAACCTTTAGTCCACAACCTCTTATCCTCAATATACTGAGCTATCCAACATACTGAACTTCATTGCATCACTGACAATCTGTAGCTTATTTTATTACAATTTTCTCAATATCCTTGACATATATAGCCTTAAAGACATTAATTCCAATAGCGATGACATCAATGACAACCACATATCAGCAACATCCAAAAATCTCTCCCTTTGGCATTGATGGAAACACATGATGTGAAAACACCATCAACGTAGTTTTCTCTTAGCACTTTCTCCCCCTTAGAAAATGACTCTTTTCTCCTCAACTCTTTCACAGTTTTTCACACAACTCTTCTCCCCCTTTGAAATCAATGAAAAAGATACACATTATATTTTCTCCAAACAATCTCTAAACCAAATTTATGAACATCTGAATACCCCCCCTGAGTAGCAGCCACCACAACATCAATCTAGATCAAGATATGACTATGAAATGCATAGAACAATACAAATCAATACATCTTAGTTTTTATTAGGATTGGAAATCACCCCTAACTTCCCTCTGAGATACTCAAAAATATCCTTAGGAAAAGGCTTGGTAAAGATATTTGCAATCTATTCCTAAGTGGGCACATACTCCAATCTGACTTCGTTTTTACTCACCTTCTCTCTCAAAAAGTGAAACTTAATAGATATATTCTTGGTTTTTGAATGTAGCACTAGATTCTTAGAAATGTTAATTGCACTTGAATTATCACATAATATAGAAATAGGTTCATCATACACAACTCTGATATCTTTCAACATCTACTTCATCCATAATACTTGAGTATAATTGTTAGCAGTAGCAATGTATTCTTCCTCTGTAGTAGATAAAGAAATGGCATTCTACTTCTTACTTAACCATAAAATCAACTTCTTTCCCAAGAAAAATGAACCACCACTAGTACTCTTTCTATCATTCACATATCCTACCCAATTGGCATTAGTAAAGGCACTAAAAGTAAGTTCATCATCTTTAGGATACCATAGGCCAATCAACTGTCCCTTTCAAATATCTAAAAATACTCTTCACAGTAGTCAAATGAGATTCCTTAGGATCAACTTGAAATGTTGCAACAATGCATATGGCATTCATGATATCAGGTCTAGTTTGAGTCAAATTGAGAAATCCACCAATCATTGATCTGTATCTAGTCTGATTTTCTTTATGGGAATCATCATCTTGTGTCAAATTACATCCAGTCACCATAGGTGTACCAACTGGCTTTGAATCTTCCATACCAAACATTTTTAGCGATCTTCTTTCACATACTTGGAGCAAGATATAAAGATCCCTTTATCTAGCTGAGTAATTTGCAATCCCAAAAAGAATTTCATTTCTCCAATCATAGACATCTCAAACTCACTCTACATATCATCATCAAACTTCATGCATAAACTATCATCTCCTCCAAAAATGATATCAACAACAAAGACTTCAATAATCAAGTCTTTATCATGATCAATCTTGAAATACTAATTACTATCAATAGTACCTTTATTAAATCCAAGCTTTAAAAAATACTTGTCCAATCTATCATACCATGCTCTTTCGGCTTGCTTAATTCCATACAATGTTTTCTTCAACCAAAAAACCATATGTCCTTGATCAGTCAATTGAAATCTATTAGATTGCTAACCATACACTTCTTCTAGTTCACCATTTAGAAATGCTAACTTGACATCCATTTGATAAACCTTGATTTTTTTTTAAGCAACATATGCAAGAAATAGTCTCATAGATTCAATCCTAGCAACATGAGAAATTTTTTCTTCAAAGTCAATTCCTTCCATCTGAGAATATCCTTTACACACAAGTCTTGCTTTGTTTCTAACAACTTCACCTTGCTCATTCAGTTTTTTCTAAAAGACCCATTTAGTTCTAATTAAATTTTTGTCCTTAGGTATGGGAACAAGAATCCATGCATCATTCTTCTCAATCTACAATAGCTCCTCTTTCATTGCTTCAATCTAATGTTCATCTTTGCATGCTTCATTGACACTATTAGGCTCAATATTTGAGATCAAACAGTATTCTTTGGAAATTCTTCTCCTAGTTTGAAATCCTTTGTTCTTATCACCAATAATATGATCTTCTCAATTATTTTGTTTTACATACCTTAGAGTCTTAGGATGTTCTTTAACTTCAGACTCTTGTGATCTCACTTTTCCACTTTCACTAGTTCCTTCCTCTTGATTTTCTTTATTCATCGGAATGATATGAACTTGATGTGAAGTCTAAACTTTATTTCCTTTATCTAAACTATCATTTTGATTGTCTAAATCATATCCATAGGTTCTGGATGGTCTATCTATTTCTTCATCAACCTTGACATTTTCTCTTTCAACCAATTTCCTTAATCTCTTATTGTAGCACTAGTAGGCTTTACTTTTAGTAGAATAACCAAGAAAGATTCCTTCATCACTTCTAGCATCAAACTTTCATCTATCTTCATCTCTTTTGATATAGCATTTACTCCCAAATATTTTGAAGTATCTAAAAGTAGGCTTATGACCATACCATAGCTCATAAGGAGTCTTACTGGTATCACCTTTGAATTTTACCTAGTTGAGAGTGTAAACAACAATAGTCATAGCTTCTCTATAGTAGATATGAGGAACATTTCCTTCCAACATCATATTCCTAGCAGCTTCTTCAATTGTCATGTTCTTCCTTTCCACAACTCTATTTTACTGAGGGGTTTGTGGGGCAGATAATTGTCTCTTTATCCCATGCTCTTCACAAAAAGTATTAAACTCAATGGAAGTGACTTCACCACCTCTATCTGATCTTAGACATTTAATCTTCATACCTATCTTTATCTCAACTTTAGCCTTAAATTTTTTGAATTTCTCCAGTGCTTCATACTTTTCCCTTAAGAAGGTAACCCACACCATTCTAGAATAATCATCAATGAGTAACATGAAATACATGTAACCTTGTAAAATTTTGACTCTAGAAGGACCACACAAATCAGTATTCACAAGCTCCAACACTTCATTTGAACAATGTTGTTTGCTCTGAAATGAGATTCTAGTTTACTTCCCTAACTGTCATTCCTTGCATATGGTATTAGTAGGTTTTATCAACTTACAAAGATCTCTCACTACCTAAGTATAACTTGTCTTGATAATATTTTCAAAGTTTACATGACACATTCTCTAATGCCACAACCAACTTTCATCAACTTGACCAATCAAAAAACTTTTATTAGCAACATTCAAGTGAAAGATATTACCTTTTGCTTTTGTACCAGATGTAATCACATTTCTAGAACTTCCCAATATTCTACACTTTCCATCCTTGAATTGAAGATTGTATCCCTTATCAACCATATGTCCAACACTTAAGAGATTATACTTCAAACCTTCCACATATAGAACAACATCAATATTATGCTTACCATCAAGAGAAATGGATCCTTTGCCATGGATTACACCAACTTTGTCATCACCAAATGTTACAACATCACTATCATACTTTTCTAAGCTCACAAATTTACTTTTATCACCTGTCATGTGATGAGAGCATCCATTGTCAATCACCCATTCATCTTTTTCTTGAACTTTGGTAGCTAGGGCTTTCTCCACATTTGTGCAACTGGAAAATTCAGTAGGGGCTGGATCATTTTCCTTGATAGCAATAAATACACATTCATCCTCACTTACATTCCCTTTATTAGATTCATCATATCTCACACCTTCATTAGTAGCATAATAACACTTTCTTTGGAATCTAGGCTTGTTAGGTCTAGGCTTAGGAAGTCTTTCTAGACACCTAGAAGAAAAGTGACCTATCTTATTGTAAGAAAAACATTTAATAGGAAATTTCCCTTTATACTTACCTTCTCCTCTGGCTTCCCTTTTGACAATAAGTGCTTCAAGCTCATCTAGTTTTCTCTCTTCTTCTTCAATCTCACTCATTTCCTCCTCATAAATGAGCATTTTTCTCATAGCTTTGAATGTAGATTCTATCTTAGGAAGAGAATCACCAAACTCACACAAATCAAAAGTAGTAATATTACCAATCAACATGTCTTTGGTTACATTTTTCATAGTCCAGATCTCCTCAATAGCAGTAGCTTTGGATTTTTATGTAGTAGGAAAGGATCTAATCACTTTAGCAATAATCTCTGATTCTTCCAGTGTTCCACTAGCACATTTTATACTACACACAAGTTCATTCACTCTCTACATAAAAGAAGTGATATTCTCATCTTCACCCATTCTCAACATTTCATACTTCCCTTTCAGGCTTTGCAACTTAGAAATATTCACATGGGCATCACCTTCATATAGAGTTTCCAACCTTTTCTAGATCTCATAATCAGTCTTTAGATCCATTACATTTGTCATCATGGAATCATCTAGAGCACTCAACAATTCTTCCTTAGCTTTGTTATTGTACTCGACATCCTTAATCTTAGTAGAAGTAGAAGGACCATTCTATGGGATGATATACGTATTCCTTGTAATTTTCTAGTAGGGTTTACCAATGCATCTCAGATGACACTCCATTCAATTCTTTCACAAAGAACAATTAGTTCCATCAAATCTTGGACTATCCTTTTTATATGTCACCATCCCGGATCACCTTAAGCTATTAAACTTCTTTCTAGGAACCTACTCTAATACCAATTATTGGCAACACAAGGGAAGACAACTGAGAGGGTGGGGGTGAATTAGTTGTCATAGAAATTATTCAAATTAAACTTATTCAACTTATTCTTAGATCTGATAAATAAACATGAAATCATAAACCATCACCGCATCATAAACACACATAACACCAAGATTTTTTATGTGGAAACCCTATTAGGGGAAAAACAAAAGTGGAGGTTAGTCCACAAGATTATACCTTGTTAAAAGTATGAAAGAAAATAGGGAATGCACATCAATTCAGGCACACTACCTAGAGCTCACTACTCAAATAAAAAAAGGCTTACTGCCCAAAGGAAGACACATTGTCTTACAAAAACATTTAGATTAAAACCACAATATTTTGAAATGAAAAAATAACATCTCCTAATGCCTGATTATAGTTCTGGTTAAGCACATAAACTCTGCTCACTCTTCTTCACACTTTAATTTTTCCTTCAAAATATTAGAACATTATTCACACACAACAGTCAAACATCTCTTGCACCACTACCTTCAAATGGTATACAAATTCAAGCATATATATCTGCAACTAAGGATTACATCAACTACATGTCGGCTCAACAAAATAATTAAATGTGTAAAATTTGTCAGCCCAAAAAATAAACAATTATCAATGTGAATCAACCAAAATTTTCCACAACATAGTGAATACCCAAATCAACATCCTCAAACACAAAAAACCTTCAAAAATTATTCCTCGAAGATCCACAACATGCTACAATCACCCTATTGGCCGTGAACATGAAAAACATGAACTCACAAAAGGAAATCACCAATCATGAGAACAATGATCAATGCGGACATACAACACTGACAAAGCATGATCTTAAAACATCCATAAGCATTAGGAATCACCAAAAAAGCATTCACAACAATTCAACTTACTAGAATCAGATCATCAACTTTCAGGAACACCAACTGAAGCAACAGAAAAACTGTTAGAACACAAATACTAATAACTTGATCAAATCTTCATGCGCATCTATGAAACTTTACGTGGATAAATTAAATATACTCAACAACAAACCATTTATTTGACAACCTCTTATCCTCAATATACTGAGCTATCTAACAAACTGAACTTCACTGCATCACTAACAATCTACAAATTATTTTATTACAATTTTCTCAATATCCTCAACATCTACAACCTTAAAGACATTAATGCCAATAGTGTTGACATCAATGACAACCACATATCAACAACATCCAACTAGTTTCAGTTCACCAAAATAGGTTCCAAAGCACCAAACCACTTTTGGATTCCATAAACACCTTAAACAACTTCTAATAATAGAAACCCAAACCAATTTCCAACTCAAACATAGGTAAGTGCACCAAGATGGTTCCCAAAAAGGGGGCTTAAGTGACCACTTTTTTTTTTGAAATAAGGAAATACTGACCTTAGATGTGAAATTGAGGATAGTTACACTCAAAATTTTGAGATGGAACAAAAACAAGGATCGAAGTGCTTCAAGTCCACTTTCTAAACTACTAATTTATTTTAAAAATAGTTGAGATTAAGGGGTTCAAAAGAGGAATGTAAACAAATTGGTGTTATTTTTGTTAGAAAAACATAACATAGCAAATCTTGTACAACCCTAGCATTGTAAACTTTTTGTAGTATTTTTAAATCGCTATGGTCATAGGTTAGCTAATACTATCTAGTTGATGCACAATTTTTATGATAATTTTTTTATGAATATTTGATTTTTTACTAATTTTCTAAGTGGGAACTTCCTGAAAAAGAACAATTTTGGCTGTGCTCCCCCTACAAATTTTGGAAAGTAATTGATTTTTAAAAAAAAAAATTGTAGAATGGAGTCTAGTTTCTAAAAATGTAATTTATTTGAAATTTTGATGAACAGTTAATTTATAATGAAAAAAACACCAAACACTGGTTTTTGGAAAAAAAAAGACATAGAAACAAAAGAAATTCTGGGTGAAAGGCTTAACATTGTCAAAAAGTGAGAAAAATTACATTGTTGGATGGCTAAGAGAGAACCTAACATTACCCATGTGTTCGATTTTGTCGATAGTGAACCAGATGCAATTGTGATGGTGATCACGAACCCAATTATGTGAAAATTGTAGAATTTGCAAAAACATGTCTCTGGTCATTGGGAATTCTCTCCAAGCCTTTGGGTTGGTATTTCAAGGAAAATAACAATCCTAAGGCTCAGGGATTCCCAAAGCAAGATATAATGCGAGCACATTATAATGCGCTCACGTTATTTCCTAGTTTTGACATTTCTTTTGCTTATATGGGATACATATCAAGCAAGACATAATGTGAGCATGTTATAATTTGCTCATATTATGTCTTCCTTTATGTTAAATTCCACTCTATTGAATTTTTTTTTATATATTTGTATGTTTGTATGTAAATGTATGATGGTGTGTCATTTATGTATGTATGTATGTATGCATGTTTGTGTGTATGCATGTATTCCTATATGTATTAGTGCATGTATATTGTATGGATGTAGGATTATATGTACATATGTATTATGCTTGTATGTATTTATGTATGTCTTTAGAGGGAGGGAGAAATTTAAGAGAGAGAGAGAGAGTTCTCTAGGTAGGGTGGGATGGGAAGAGAGAGAGAGAGAGAGTCTAGAGAGAGGGAGAGGGGGTGGAAGTGAGAGTTTAAGAGAGGGAGTGGGAGAG
>VDFB02129421.1:82423-93534 GCA_007258455.2 Sequoia sempervirens | reverse complement strand
GAGGGCGGGAGATGTAAGGAAAGCTTAGGTGTGGAACAAAACTCTCCTAACATCAAAACCTCAGGAAGAATGCATGTATGACTTTAAATTTTACAATTACAGTTCATTAAAATACACTTGAAAGGAATAACATAACAAAGAAATAAACATACACAATTGGACACCATATTTACATGGGAAAACCCTTATGGGAGAAAAACCCACCAAACCAAGAAAATCCTCTTTGTATTATAATAAACAAAATTACATACCGAGTACATACTTCAATTTCTGATGTCAATTTATAGCAGCACATTTACTGATCAATCTTGTACATAAATGCTCTTCGAAACATCCAAAGAATTCATTCAGATCAATTTGTGTTCAATTGAGAAACATTTCGTTACCTCACACTGTTCATCGTTATCCTCCATTACCAGAGTATAATCATTTTTCTCATAATTTGTTCATCTTCCACATAGGAAGGGTCACAATATTCCAACTATTAATAGTTCACATTTCGTTTCTCTAATTGGTCAAAAATAGACCATGTAGGGTAGTCATTTGGTCAAAATGGTTCAACCTATATTGCATGTCAGTGAGACACTAGATCGTGTCTCCCAAATGCCAAAATGCCCGATCACAGAACCATCGGCATGATCATCTCTATCGAAAACACCTTGAGAAGTCATATCAAATTCACCAGCCTGTCGACAAGACTACATTCAACAACAAGAGGTTACACCAAAGTTCATCACGTGGAGATCTATCGGTAGGACCATTGCTATCGGTGAGACATCATACCGAATGCATATGTCTCTGTGAGACTAACATTATCGACAAGAGCTCATATCGAACACAGACTATCGGTGAGAGAAACACTATCGCCAAGAGTTCATATCGAATACACAACTGTTGGCGAGAGAAACATCCATCGATTAGATTCTTACCAAGCCTTCATGTCACCCCGAAGACATGCTTGTGTAAGACCATCAGTGATACATATTATGTCAGAATGAGTCATTCTGAATGTTCATGCCTCTACCCCATGTCGCTCGTAGCCACGAGTCTCCCCGATAACCACTAGAAACCAACCCATCAGTAAGAGGTCTGTTCATGTGGAATGAGATGGAAAAATCATAACGATAGACATGTCTTGCAGATGACTCCGGTCAGCAAGAAAAAAACAAAATCTCAGTGATCTAAGCACTTCAGAAGTTTAGTACATAGTTGCTAGTTGATAAGACATTCAAAGGGTCTCACCAATTTTTCTCTTTCAACAGTTTCATGTCAATAAGCTTGAAGCACGTTTTCCAACAATCTCCCACTTGACGAAGATCTTATTGACACCTCCAGAGCATAAAAAAACTATTGAAATTCATGGGCATTAAGGCCCATCAAACTGACACACCACCTAAACTTGTTTATGCCCACTGGTTTCGTGAATGCATCTGCAAAATTTTCCAGAGTATCCAATTTTTCTAAAGAGACCTTTCCATCCTTCACCATATCCTGTACAAAATGATACTGCACATCAATATGTTTCATCATAGCATGGAAAGTAGGATTTTTTTCCAAGCAAATAGCACTCTTACTGTCACAGTAAATTGTAATTTTCCCTACATCAAACCCAATGTTACAACACAAACGTTTTCACCCAATTGCTTCTTTACATGCGTGTGTTGCTGCCAAGTATTCTTCCTCCGTAGTGGACAAAGTGACTACAGCCTACCGCTTACTCATCCAACTAACTGCACCACCATTCATCATGAAAATATATCCACTGGTGGATCTTCTGTTGTCAATGTTCCCTGCCCAATCAGAATCCACATAGCCTCGGATGCTGAGAGTCCTCTGTGATTCAACAAAATTTCCATGGTAACACAAAGCATATTCTAAAGTTCCCTTCAGATATATAAACACTCTTTTCACAACATCCCAATGTGTCCTTCCATGATTTTCCATAAAATGACTAAGTACTCCCACTGCTTGGGAAATGTCTAGCCTTGTATAGACCATTGCATACATTAAACTACCAACTGCACTAGCATAAGGTACTCTTGTCATGTCCTCTATCTCAGTAGGAGATTTTGGATAGTCTTCAATAGATAGCTTCGTTCCCTACAAAATTGGAACAACTAGCTGCTTGCAATCAGTCATACAAAATCTCTCTAGAATAGTATTAATATACTTACTCTGACTGAGCCAAAGTTTTCTACTCTTCTTGTCCTTGGTTATTTCCATTCCTAGAATATACCTAGCTGCACCAAGATATTTCATTTTGAGCTTTGCAGACAATTGAGATTTTAGATTATAAATCATTAACTTACTATTTCCTATGAACAACATATCATCAACATAGAGAGCAATAATAAGAACACGATCATTTTTAGCTTTGTAGTATACACAATGATCGGATTTCAATCTTACAAATCCTAATGAAAAAACAAAAGTGTCAAACTTCTGGTACCACATTCTAGGAGATTGTTTTAATCCATACAGAGATTTTTTCAACTTGCAAACCAGATTTTCTTTACCTTTTTTGACAAAGTGTTGAGGCTGGGACATATAAATTTCTTCTTCAAGGTCACCATGAAGAAATTCTATCTTCACATCCATTTGTTCAATCTATAAGTCATGCGTTGCTACAAGTGACAGAATAAATCTAATAGACATAAGCTTAGCTACAGGAGAAAATATTTCTCCATAATCAATTCCCTCTACCTGGGAATACCCCTTTGCAACCAACCTTGCCTTATACTTTTCCACACTGCCATCGAGACCTATTTTATTTTTAAATACCTATTATGCCTTGCATAACCACCCCACTTTGATCTGGATCAAAATGGGTCCCCCTTTGTCTTTTTCCTTTGGCCTTTGGTTTTCTGCCTTAGGCGTTTTCCTTTCAAAGTTTTGTCAGAGGCAGAACCGGGACCAATACCGGACTTCGAAATTCCTTCTAAGTTCGGGTCTTGTTCCTTCCCCGGTTCTGGTTCTGATAGACCTTGGTTTTTATTTCTTTTGTTCTTTGTTGGAGTCATGTCCAGGCCTGGTTCAGAATGTTTAATTTTCTCAAGTTCCTCATTTTGGTCCTGTCCCGGGTCCGACCTCGCCTTTTCTTTTCTCTTCGTTGGTCTTTATTGGTTTGTGTCCTTTGCCTTAGATGTTTTCTTTTTGGCCTTGGGATTTGTGTTTCTTGTGTTTTGGCGGGCCTGGAACTGGACCGGAGTCTGAACTTGGAACTTCTTCCAGTCTCTGTTTTTGTTCCTTCCTTGGCCCCGGTCCCACCGCTTTGGTTTTTTCTCCCTTGCGTGTCTGTTCGCGTTGATCCGCTTGTCCTATTTCTTTTCGTTTGTTTCTTTTTTTGCTTTGTCGTGGGTTTGTCCTCCCCCTTTCCTCGTTCTCTTTCTATTCCTTTCTTCCTCCTCTTTTGGATGGCATCGGAGGCAGGTTCAGAATGGAATTTGAACTCAAAACATGGAGAAGTTTCTGGTTCAGATTTTGGTTCCAACCCTGGTTCCACCTTGTTCATCGCTCTAGTCCGGCTCCACTGGTGCTTTGTTCCCATCCTTTTCATTTTGCATTTCTTCACGGGAGTGAGGTTGGTTGGGGGTGTGAACTTGGAAATGTTGATTGTTTCCCTAGCTTGTTCGCTCCCCAACCCTGGTCCCGGTTCCGGTTTTCGTTTGGCCCTACCCCCGCATGTTTTGAGGCGAGGGATATCATTTCTAGGTCATTTTTTGTCCCGATCCCAGTTCCACCGGGATTCATCTAGTTTTACCCTCTTGTCCTATTTTAGTTTTGGTCTCGGTTCCGCCAGTTTTAGTGAGTGTGTTCCTGTTCGGTTTTGACCCCGCCTTCGCCGAAGTTGTGTTTCTTTTGATAAACTTGGAGGCATGATAAATAATGATATATCTTATTTGCCTTTGAGAACTAATGGGACCTTGTTTTGTAGGATCCAGACGTGTGCATAAGGATGTTTCCCGAATGAAGTCACGCCGAAAGGAGGATATCGGGGAGACTCAGAATGAACGCAACAAGTTCGGTAGGATGTCCTGCCGACTCGAGTTAGGTCTTCGGTGGAAGGTCTCCCCAAGTGCTTTGTCTCTCACTGACAAGGATGTCTTTGGAGAAAGTGTGGGCCTTCAGCGTAATGTCCCGCTAATGAAATGAAGTCTTGGTGATAGAAGTGGCTTCGGGGTAGCTATTTACGTGCGACAAGATGTCTCAGCGAACGGGTGGAGTCTTACCAATAGGAAAGCCCGACAAGGGTGGATTCTTATATTGCCATAGGGTTATCTCCCTACCAAGAGGTCTCAGTGAGGAAAGAAAGTCTCACCGACTAGTGCAAAGGGGGATTCCATTGGTATCATCGGTGAAACAACCAGTAGATCACGACGACCAAAGAGTGAGCGTGCAAAAGTCTTTGCCAAGATGTGAGATGTTTAGGGAACATCTCATCGACAAAGATAAGTCACAGTGACACCAGAATTCAGCGAAGGGTTTATACTTTTTCCACAGGGTCTAGGCAACGATGGGGAGCTACACCGAGATAGAGTGAGCTCATTGCCAAGAAAAAAAAAGGCCGCTATAATGTCTCCCCAACTGCGGGAAGTCACGCTGACTGAGGGAGATCACGCCGAAGAAGGTTTTCAGGGAGGGTTAGCATTCCCGCCATGAGGTTTCGCCGACTCATGCGGGTCATGCCGAAAACAAGGAAGGGCTCGGTAAGAAAAAAAGTAATTCGGGGTAAGGTCTCCCCAAAACTATGAGATCTCCCCGATGCAGAAGGAACCCGCCAATGAAAGAACTTATTGCTCTAACTCTTAGCACCTGCCGTGACATCTTGTTGAGGGTGGATGTCCTACCGACCAAAGAGGGGCCCATTGGAGGAAATAGAGTTCACCGAGAGGGTGCGATTTTTCCATGTGGTCTTGCTGAAAGAATGTAGTCTTGCTGAGGGTTCTTGCGAGATTGGTATGATCTTCGTGACTCGCCAGAACCTCTCACCGACTGACCCGTGCTACATCGACGAACTTGCAGAGAGCGGATCAGGGACTGAAAGGGTCGCTGAATGAAAGAGGAAGATAAAACCGTGAGTCAAATGGATAGCTGCAAGATCTGTTGACATAGGTAGCTCGACATTAATGATGATATTATGAGCATTCAAGACTAGTTTCAGAAGGAGTTCAAGTATGGACATGCGGATAGATGAGTTAATGCTGCAGCAGCAAAAAGATCTGCAGATCTTTCCAAAAGATGATCTTCACCAACATAGATGGTATGGACTCTCATTTAATGCAAGGCCAACTTTCTACAAAAGATCTGGACGCCGACCCTCTTGTAATTGACTCTCCCAGGTGCAGATAGTTTTCTAAACCCTAATACGGGGGACAACACATTCAAGTTGGTGCCTTTTTTGTATATAAGGAAAGTTTGCCTCTTTGTAAAGGGGAGACAACAAGGGATTAGAACTTCTATAGACTGAGAAGATTTTAGATTAAGAACCTTTCTAGAATTAGAACTGTTAGGAGTTAGTGAGTTAACAAAAGAAGGTAGAGTTGCATCTCAATTCTAAGTAATGAGAGCTTCTTTTATCTTCTTGGTTAGCAGTAGGGTTTTAATACAGACTGTAATGTATTTCCTAAGTTTTCTTAGTGTAAATGGGAACAATTTGAAATCACAAATTTTCTATACACAGGTGATTGTGCCAGCTTTGTAAATGTTGCTTATTTGTTTCACTAATAGTAGAAGCAACCAAATTAAAATCTATTTCATTTTTTTTGTTAGAATGGTGTTTTCCTTAAATTAATCATTTGATTTGGGAAGCTCTCAAGGAATGAGGTTTGATTTTATGTTTTATTTAAAGTGGTAACTGGCAATTTGCTGTTAAAATCAGCACTGTGAATGAATGATACTGTGTGTTAGTCACAAGTTAAGTTTGTTCTGCAGTTTTAGTTAGGAATTCCTTGGAAGGCAATAGGTCTGGTTAATTCAGATGAAGTATCATTATTTTCTGTTCCAAAGCCCTGATCATCTTTTTACATTTCTTTAAAACCCTGGTTAGAATAGGTTTTAAGTTTATGTTTGCTCTCACAACAATCCAAAAGCTCAACACCAGTAGGCCCCTTGAATATTACTGTTACATTGACCACTAAGGGACATCAGTACATTTGAGACCCAACTACCAAGACCTTGGGAGCTAAGGCATCCATGCATTGCCTTTCTCTTTCAGGAGAAGCAGGATAGCAATATTCTGGTTACAATGTTGTTAAAGCCATCCGAGACGCCGCCAACACACGATTTCATTCAACAGTTTTTCCTCTCGGGCTTTAGTGGGCACCAAACCCGCATTTCACTTTTCTATACGGATGCTATTTCTTTTCATTCATGGCTTCCAACCAAGAGTTTGAATCAGACATTCTAAATGCCTCTTTTCTCACAATCCTAGGCTCATCAATGCTAGAAATTAAAGCATAGGCACAAGTAGAATCTTAACAAAGAAACAGTTGTTCGCTAGGTTATTTTCTTTCATCGCGGTTGACCTCCCTCTTCTTCAGGATGAGGCTGAGTTTGTTCTTCTCTTCAAACTCTCTAACTACTTTGAGCTCTCAATTTTTAGGTAATATTTTGGGATTTTCACCCTCTTATCCGTTGTCGAGGGAATTTCTAACCATCCTTTTTTATTTTTTGATTTTGTCTCCTCTAATCAGCAGATCCAAAGGAGAAGGCTTCAACTCATGAAAAATAACACTTCAAGTATAGAACATTCTTCAGACAAAAGATTCCAAATCTTGTATCCTTATGCCATGACTATAACCAATAAAACACATTCTAATAGCCTTGTTTTCCAATTGGACTTTTTTCGCACCATGCAAGATGCCTCACAAACCAAAGACATGAATGTCCTGAGAGGGCTTCTTTCTATCCATGCTTACAGTTAAAGCCTTTCTCAAACGAGCGGGAATCTTGGTGAACACACTGGAACCTTTAGCAACTCCATTTTGTTACGGATTGTGTGTGTAGTTTCCTCATGTCTTTTTAATCCCATGATCTTACAGCACTTTCAAACTCATCGTGAACAAAAACCACCGCCATTGTCGGGCCTTAAACATTTTATTTTCCTTCCAGCTTGATTTCTTCTCCTTACTAGGTTTTAAATTCCTTAAAATGACTGAACACGTATGATTTACTTTTCAAAAAATAAACAAATTCCCTTCTTGAATAATCATCAATGAATGATACATAATATCTTGATTTAGACAAAGAAGGAACATTTACAGGACCAAAAACATCATAGTGTATGCCATCAAGTAAACAAGAAGATTTGTGAGGACTGGAGTAAAATGAAACATAGTGTTGTTTACCATATATACAATGTTAACAAAATTTGAATTGAAGGGGTATGTGCAAGATTATGATGGGCCAAAAAGTGGCGATATGATGGGTATTTGTAGGGTATGTGGCTGATAAATTTTTTTACCCAAAATTGATGAAATGAAAAGGGTTTTTAAGGGAGATTCTCAGCTTTCCACCAATATAAATTATGCTTTATTTTGAATTCAATAAATAATTATTATTCAATTCTAGTTGAATTACAACTAAAGTCCTGATTGATAAGCTGATTGAAAAATATCTATAGCTTTCAAACGGTATCACATTTTTGGAATCCAAAACATGCATCACATTCTATTCTTCACATACTATAGGATTAAAAAAAGAAAAGTTGAGTTTCATGAAGTTTTGACCAAGTTAAGGAGGTCAGACATACGAGTTTTTATATTTTTTAAAATTTGTAATAAAAAATTCATAATTAATTATTTACTTGGAAAAAAATTACAAAAAAATATGCATCACATCTAGACATGAGTCCTCTACTTATGTCTAAAATATTAAAAAGAAATATTATCATTTTATTATGGTTAGGGTGGTCAGACATACACCTACTTCTTATTTTTTCCCTGAAATTTAAGTACTACTGCATTGAAATTTCAAATTTTCACCAAATACATTTACAAAATAAAAAATAAACCTAGTAGTTTAGAAACTACATTCAATTTTCTACAAATTCTATTCTTACATATTTTTGAAATAATATAGATAACTTATTCAAATTTTTATGTCAAGTTGTCTAACTCTATTTTTTTTGAATTTTTTGCCACTTAAGGGCTTGTTTTTCCCATGATGATCCTGCACATACCCCAAGGTTACAATCATCAAGCCCTTCAACCAGGTTTTTATTTTTCAAAGTTTTTAAACCTTTTTCTCCAATGTGGCCTAGCCTATGATGCCAGAGCATAGTCTTTTCTGTTGGAATTTTAACTTCCATAGAGTTTGCACTATCAGGAAATTTTTCCTCCTTTTCTCCATGAGTAGCCTTCTGTGACTTTATAGAGAACTATTGCATTGCACGACATGTGCATCCAGCTTATACAAGGTACCAATACGAGCACCCCTAGCTAGCACCATTGAGCCTCTAGTCATTTTGTAGCCATTTCCAAAGAACGTGACCTGCACTCCAACATCGTTCAGCTTACTAACAGAAAGTAGATTTCAATCCAGACCTGGTATATGCATTACATCATTGATTCCCTTCACTCTTCCATCAGGGAACTGAATTTTGACTCTTCCAAGGCCAACAATTTCCAAAGATGAATTTTTTGCCAAATACACCCTTCCACCATCGTATTTTCATACTTGGTGAACCAGTCTCTATGAGATATCATGTGGAAAGATGCTCCAGAATCAATCAACCAGACATCATCTGATGCTTAAGTAGCCAAGGCTGAAATGAAAGCGTATGCATCACTCTGAGAAGAATCATTGTCGGAAGAATACTTCTTCTTTTTCTCCTCTTTATAATCCTTTCAGACATGACCAAGTTGCCCACAATTCTAGCTCTTCACCTTGGACTTCTTTCCAGGAGACTTTGATCTCCATTATGATTTCGATTTGGACTTCTTGTGCTTCTTCTTGCCTTTTTCTTTCAATCTGCCTCTAACAGCAAGAGCCTCCTTTGCCATCTCAAAATATTTTCTTCTCATCTCTTCTGATAACAAAGAAGAAAAATCTTCCATCTTAAAAGTGGATGTCATAATCCCAATAGCCATCACCAAGTGATCCCAAGAATCTGGCAAAGAACATAACACCAACATACAGTGATCTTCTTCATCAATCTTCACACCCACATATGCTAACTGAGCAATCAACATGTTGAAAGCATTCAAATGATCAAAAACAGATGCTCCTTTCTACATTTTCAAAGAGTACAACTTCTTCCTCAAGAACAAATTATTCACCAAGGACTTGCCCTAATAAATAGCTCCTAGTCTTTTCCATAAAGAAGATGCGGTCTTTTCTTCATGAACATTTAGAAGAACAAAGTCTACTAAAGAAAGCCTTATCAAACCCTTTTATTTTTGATATGCAAGGTCCCAATCCTCTTGCTTCATGCCTGTAGGCTTCATTCTAGGCAAAACAAACCAAAGATCACAATCAACTAATAGATCTTCCATTTTAAGTTTCCACAACTCAAAATTACTACCATTGAATTTCTCAATTTCAATCTTTCCTGATGTGCTTGCCATCTTAATCTGTAATTCGAATTACAAGACTTCTACTAGACTCCCACTAAATATAATTGACTCAAAAAACCCAACGTACCCACAAGGATAACACAATTGTCCAGGCTCTAATACCACTTGTAAGGAAATATTAGGTGCAAAACAAAACTCTACTAACGTCAAAAACTCAGTGAAGAATGCATATATGACTTTAAAGTTTACAATTATAGTTCATTAAGATACACTTGAAAGGAATAAAAAAATAAAGAAATGAACATACACAATTGGACACTAGATTTATGTGGGAAAACCCTTACGAGAGAAAAACCCACCACACCAAGAAAAGCCTCTTTGTATTATAGTAAACAAAATTACATACAAAGTACAAAATTCACTTTTTGATGTCAATTTACAGCAACACATTTACTGATTAATCTTGTACATAAATTCTCTTCAAAACATCGAAATAATTCACTCAGATCAATCCGTGTTCAATTGAGCAACATTTCGTTACCTCACATTGTTCATCGTCATCCGCCATTACCAGAGCATAATCATTTTTCTCACAATTTGTTCATCTTCCACACAAGAACGATCGCAACAATCCAACTACTAATAGTTCACATTCTGCTTCTTTGATTGGTCAAAAACATGCCACATAGGATAGTCATTTAGTTAAAATGGTACAACCTGTATCACATGTTAGTAAGACACTAGATGGTGTATCCCAGATGCCAAAATGCTTGATCATAGAACCATCAAAATGATCATCACTATCAGCAACACCCTAAGAAGTCATATCGATTCCACTAGCCTATCGGTGAGATCAAATTCATCAGCAAGAGGTTACACTAAAGTTCATCATGTGGAGATCCATTGATAGGACCATCACTATCGGTGAGACATCATACCAAATGCACATCTCTCGATGGGACTAATAGTATTGGCAAGAGCTCATATCGAACATAGACTGTTAGAGAGAGAAACACTATCACCAAGAGTTCATACCGAATACACAACTTTCAGTGAGAGAAACATCCATAGGTTAGACTCTTATCGAGCCTTCATGTCACCCCGAAGAAATTCTTCTATAAGACCGTCAGTGAGACATATTCTATCAGAATGAGTCATTCTGAATGTTCATTCCTCTCCCCAATGTCACTCGTCACCACGAATCTCCCTGGTAACCACTAGAAACCAACCCGTTGGCAAGAGGTCTATCTAGGCAGAATGAGATGGAAAACTCACAACGATAGACATGTCTTGCTGATGACTTCCGTCAGCAAGACAAAAAAAAGTCTTGATGATCTGATCACTTCAGAAGTTTAGAGCATAGCTACTAGTCGGTAAGACATTTAGAGGGTCTCATCAATTTTTCTCTTTCATGAGTTTCATGTCAGTAAGCTTGAGGCACATTTTCCAACATGAGAGAGGGTGGGAGTGTGTGGGAGGGAGTGGGAGAGGTTGGGAGGGAAGGGGAGAGGGTGGGTGAGATTGGGAGAGAGTGGGAGAGAGGGTTGTAAATAATGGGAGAGAGTATAGACAAAAAGACAAAAAATAACTTTAAAA
>VDFB02129421.1:63340-80461 GCA_007258455.2 Sequoia sempervirens | reverse complement strand
GAGAGAGTGGGAGTTTAGCCCCTTGTTTTGCTAATTCGAGTATGTATAGTGAAGGGTTGAGTCTCATCATGATATTAATAATCTTATGATTCTCTAGATTTTGAACCATTTCGGTGATTTCCTCATGTGACATCCCAAAGGTAAGATACTCTTCTTGGATTTCCTCTTCTGGATTTTGTGATGATGAAGGAAAATTGGTGAAAGGATTGTTTGATTCAATAGGATTCATTTCGAAGTTTGTTTGGCTTAGGTCACTTGAAGTCGGTGTTTCTTTTTTGGCTTCCATGTTCTTGTGTTGAGATCTAGTCTACACCATAAAATAGGGATCAAATTTTCAAGAATATGGGAGATGAATATCTAATTCTTTGGATTGATATATCTTTAGGAACAAAAGGAGAAATTTTTTAGGATGATTTTAAGGATCAAAGGGTGATAATGATATGGATGCTATATGGATGTTTGATGGATGATTGGAACTCTTGAGAAAATCTTGAAGGGTATGTTACACTTTAGGACTTGATTTAGGATTGATTTTTTTTGGATTCAGATTTTGGTGAACTCATGAACTCTAAGAGCTTGGATGTTGTCCTAGAGTTAAATCGTTCATAAGATGCTAATTTGTCTAGGTGTGAGAGGAAGGATTCATCTAAACACTCATATCCAAAAAAGATGATTTTGATAATGAATTCCTAAATCCAAAGATGTTGGATGTTATCAAGGGATGAATTTGTTTCACAAGGTTTGATAATTTGATCAAATATGTGGGGGCAGGTGCATGAAGTTGGGTACCAATTTATTTATTTTTTAAAAATGCGCTTGTGTTATAACGCGAGCATGTTATAACGTGCACATGTTATTTCACATTAAAAACAAAGAATAAAGTGAAATTATTTTCCTTGGAATACCAACCCAAAGGCCTGGAGGGCATTCCCAACAAGGTCAGAGACGTGTTTTTGCAAATTCTACAAATTTTCACATAATCGGGTCTGTGCTCACCATCAAGATCGCATCTAGTTCAATATTGACAAAATCGAAAACATGGGTAATGTTACGTTCTCTCTTAGCTATCAAACAATGTAATTTCTTTCACTTTTTGACAGTGTTAAGCCTTTCATCCATAATTTATTTTGTTTATATGTCTGTTTTTGCGAAAAAGAAGTGTTTAGTGTTTTTTTTTGTTATAAATTAACCGTTCATCAAAATTTAAAATAAATTACATTTTTAGAAACTAAACTCCATTCTACAATTTTTTTTAAAAAAAAAAAACAATTATTTTCAAAAATTTGTAGGTAGAGCACGACCAAAATTCTGCTTTTTCAGGAAGTGCCCACTTAGAAAATTAGTAAAAAAATCAAATATTCATTAAAAAATTATCAAAAAAATTGTGCACCAACTAGATACTATTAGCTAACTTCTGACCATAGTGATTTTAAAAATACAACAAAAAATTTCACCATGCTTAGGTCGTACAAGAGTTGCTATGTTATGTTTTTTTGACAAAAATAACACCAATTTCTATACATCCCTCTTTTGAACCCCTTAATCTCAACCATTTTCAAAATAAATTAGTAGTTTAGAAAGTAGAATTGGAGCACTTTGATCCTTGTTTTTGTTTCATCTAAAAATTTTGAGTGTCACTATCCTCAATTTCACGTCCAAGGTCAACATTTCTTGATTTTAGAAAAAAAGTGGCCACTTAAGCCCCCTTTTTGGGAACCAACTTGAAATTTTTTAGGATGATTTTTAGGATCAAAGGGTGATAATGATACAGATGTTATATGGATGTTTGATGGATGATTGGAACTCTTGAGAAAATCTTGAAGGGCATGCTAAACTTTAGGACTTGATTTAGGATTTATTTGTTTTGGATTCAAATTTTGGTGAACTCATGAACTCTAAGAGGTTGGATGTTGTCCTAGAGTTAAATCGTTCATAATATGCTAATTTTTATAGGTGTGAGAGGAAGGATTCATCTAAACACTCATATCCAAACAAGATGATTTTGATAATGAACTCCTAAATCCCAAGATGTTGGATGTTATCAAGGGATGAATTTGTTTCACAAGGTTTGATAATTTGATCAAATATGTGGAGAAGGATTCATCTACACACATTCAATCAAACAAGGCAATTTTGGATTGGTTTCCCAAAGTTTAACATGAAGGATTTTTCCAAGATTTTCAAAGAGTTCATGATGAGATGATTTTTTTGTTTTTGATGTTCAAAGATGGATGAAGGCTTGCTTTTGATCCTAGGATGTACCTAAAAAAATAGACACTTGTTTACTAGACCTCAGTATTGAAGAACATACGATACTTCTAAGGACCTCTATAACTAAGAAGTTGCTCAAATTAAGCATACATTTCTGGATTGTTCAAAGGAATGAGTCTATAGAACCTTTTGAATCTTTTGCTTATTTTGATATGTTTCTTTTGATTGCACTTCCTAATGTATGTCTTGATGACCTTTTGAGTGTGACTCCTAAATTTTGAACTTTGGCTCAAGGACTTTTGTTTTGGGATTTTGACTTTCTTGGAAATCATGAGGAATTAACACGTGTGAGAGCCAAATTTTGTTATCTTTGCTTAGTGATTTTTGTTTTACCACAAACACTTCTATGATTAAATTTCCAAACTAGATGTCCAATGTCTTAATTTCTTTGAATCCCACCAAGTATGTTAAATGTGGAATTTTGATGAAGTCAAGGCAAGGGTTACCTATTGTTTAACTTTAGTAGGAAAATTGAGATGTAAATCCATGTGTTTAGAAACCTCTAAGGATAAAATCCCAAGGGCAACCAATAACACATGAATTTGGTCAATTGTATTTTCCCCCTAAAGGGTTTGAAATTTTGATGATGATGTTAAATGTTTATTTCCAAATGTTTTCGAACAAGCAAAGCATTTTGTAACCAAGAACAAGCACAACCTTATGGATATGAAAGACAATATTTGTTGACTCCCCACTTGGAAAAGTCCAGCTACGCTTATCTTTAGCGAATGGTTAGATGCTTGACCCCACTATCTCCCCTCCATGACACTCACTTATATGTGGCAGCCAAGCATCAACACCCATGAAACTACCATGGCATGCTTTTCATTTCTACTAAAGACTGTAAAAGTGTGGGTTGGCTTCAGAACGACCATTCTTGCACAAACAAATAGATAGGGATTTTGACCTTTCTACAACAAGGGTTTTAATTAGGACTTTCCATTCATAGGAGTTGACCCAATGTGGCGAGAGATCATTCCTTCCCTTCTCGTTGGAGCCAACTGTGTGATACTAGCGTTTATTCTAGTACCCACATTTATATCCTGACTAGAAATACTCTGGGGTTTAGAGTGTTACTAGTTGAGTCGTTCCCTTGGGAGAGTACTTTTTCCCCAAGGTAGGCCCTCTAAGATAAAAAAAAGCGAGTAAACATATGCATAGTTCAATCAACCTTCATTTAGAAACAAAGGGAGAACACATGCAATAGGTTTACTCACACTCGTAAACATATTCATAATTTGTTTTAAAGCACCCAAGTAAGTGTGACAATTTTCCTTGTTCAATTATTAAACCCAAAAAAAAATCTGGTAAATTTGAGTCCTAATGTTCTTTTTAAGAATTTTTGCAACAAGAATCTAAAAGGTTCTTTTTAAAGCCCAAAATGAAATTAGTAAGTCCTAAGCATAAAAAATATAACAAATTTTTCCTTAAGAGGAATTGTGAATCCTGTAAGAGTGTTAAACAAACACTAGAGTGTTTAAAAACACTTGTTTTTGTGAAATAGCATCATTATGCTTCCCTTCCTTTTCATCTTTGATCGATCCAACCTACAAGAAAGTGAGTTAGATTTTGTAGAAACAAAGGTCAAGAAAGCAGAGAACAGACAAAAGAACCATAATTTGAAAAAAAGCACGTGCTACAAATAAAATTTCACTTTATACTCCCCTCCAGCGGTGCAATCCATTAACGTGTCATAGTTTGATTTCACTAGTGGTGTTGTATAGCGTTGCTTACCAGTCAACGTTGCTCTGTAACCATACCAATGAGCATGAAGACGTCGCCCTTTTGGCTAGCGATGTAGTTTAGATTTTTGAAAGATTCCCACAGGTCAGACAGGTTCAGTAGTGCAGTTTAGAATTCAAAATTCTGGGAGGGAAGTCAAAGGCGCCATGGTTTGTAGTTTTTAGTGGTTCTATATAGCAGCACTAGAGAACCAGCGGTGCTGAACAATGATGCTGAGCTTCTAGTGGTGAAGTTTTCCTTTAGACAAACAAAAACACAATTTTTTTTACAAAAACATGATTAAAAAATGAGATCAAGCCCTCCTTCTAGTGCCAAAATGTGAACCATGATTTCCAACTTGCAAAAACACAACAAACAATCAATAGATTAGATCAAATGCAATTTAGAACCATGATTCCTCAAGAAATCCATTTGAATGCAAAAGAAAAGGAAAAACATGAAGAACACAATAAACTTGAAGCCAAGATATCAAATCCTATTCTAAAGCAAAGCAAACTCTTAATCTCTTGAGGGAATTGGTGTTAATTTGATGTGAAAATTGGCCCTTTCCCAGTTCTCCAATGATGAAATGGTGATTTGGTGATGAAAATTGATCCACTTTGATGAAGAGTGATGAATGCTGTAAGATAAAAACCTTCATAACCTAGCTATAAAGTCAAAAGTATGGATGAAAATTGCTAGAGATTTGAGTATAGTAAGTTTACTCAAGTTGTGGATGTTCAAATGAGGAATGGAGCCTCTTTTTTATAGAATGTCAAGTTGAAAGAATGCCAAAAAAAGAGCAATGTGGGACTATCTTCCATTCAATGGCAAGGTGCCACTTGTCCAAATGTGAGTGGATGGAGGATGTGCAATTTTTGATGAATGTGCCAATAAATGCCAATATTTGAATTTTGAAATTGTATTAATGACAAGGTGGAGGGAGATTCAAATAGAGTAATGGCCACTTGGCTCAATGAAAAAGGACTTGTAAGAGGGAGTGAATTCCTTGTTGGAAGGACAAAGTCAACTTAGATTTGAATTTAATATTTGAAGAATATTCCTCCTTTATGCCATGTTGAAGATAGATAGAGATTTAATAAATCAAATAACTCTATTTTCATGTGCAAGTGGAAAAAGATGGAGGATGGGATATGAGGAGAGATTTAAATTAATCAAGGTTAATTAATTTAATGAAGGATTAAATGATGTGACCTATTTGACTTAAATTTATGGATTAATTTAAATCAAATATGAGAAGAATATGATTTAAAGATTTAATTAAATAAAGGGTTTTGATTTATTTAACTAAGGGGATGAAGGCAGATTAAATTAAATAAGGTTTTAATTTACTGGATTTAATGGAATACATTAGAGATTTAATCAAATAAAATTAATTGTTTAATTGAATAGGGATAATTAGGTCAGACTGATTGATTTAATTACTCAGAAAGGATGACTTAATGAGAAAACTGATTTATTTAATTAAGAGACGAATATTGATGAATTTAATCAAATAAAGGCATTTGATTAAATGGTTAGACTGAAGGATGATTTAGGATGAAGCGATGTTAGTGGTCAAGATCAGATGTCCAATGTCAATTAGTACATTTTACGCGTCTACACAATCTAGCATCACCTTTTTATTGAAGGAAGGCACATTATTAGTGTTGTCATTTTCTAGCACCATGATATTTTCCCTAGAAGGAAAGTGTTTAGGAGAACAAAAAGCCACATGTTCTTGATAGGGAACGTTTGGTTCTTCCACAATAACTTCATCACCAATAGGGGAATGATCAATGGTAGGATTATTAAGAGGGTAATGATTATGAGAAAGTGTTTGTTGAGTGTCCATTGTCTTTAAGGTTTCATTCGCTTGTTCCATATTATCTACCCTACAAACAGAGCTTGTAATATGTTCATCCAAGGGTAAAGTAGCTTCATCACAAGTGGGGAGGCATTAAGAGAAGGACCACTATGGTTTTCAAAGAGATTTTCCTAAATGGGAGGAGCATTAGGGAAGGGAGGATTAAGGGTTTTATGATTCTTATTAGGGATGTTCTCTAACACCAACCAATCCTCTTTACATCAAGGAGGGATATTAGGAGATGTAAAAGTTTGATTTCCATGGTTATGGAGACAAGGTAAGGTGATGTTTAAGAATATTTCTATGATCTCATGTTCTTGTTGTCTAACATCTTCCAACGGGGAATGAGGAGATGGAAAATCAAGACTCTCAATGCTTTTACCTTCACCAATATACCTTCATCACTAAGAGGAGAGGTATCAGGAGAAGAACAAGTATGATTGTGATGATTGTCAACACTACCATTCTCACCAATGGGAAATATAAGATTAAGGATTGCACCTAGGGTTTGATCATGTTTTTTAAAGTCCTTATTGTGGTAATCAACATTGAATTCATAAGGGGAAATGTTGTATTTATGTAATCCATTTTTAACCAAATCAAAGCCACATCATTCGAAAGAAAACATGGTATGATGAAAATGAAAAGAAATTGCAATGCAATGACTTAAAATGAATTCCAATTTTTAGATATGAAATAAGGTAATTTTCTTATTACTCTATGCACCAAGTGGAAAAATGACATGCAGAAAATGCAAATGTAAAATGAAGTGATGCATGAAATGAGCTACTTTAAGTGAGATCTAGTGAAATGCATGTTATAGGAACTTAGCTAACTGATATAGGTGGGTAAAAAGGGACGAATTTCGCCAAGGTGAAAAGGGACGGATTCGCCCAAGGTGGCGAATGAGTCCCAGTATGGACTTTTTTCAGAATTTTCAAAAAAAATTGAATGATTGTTATGTTGTCTGAGTTCTATGATGCAAACCTAAGTTAAAAATGTAGAGTTTCAAAAATTTAAATGAATTTAGATGCCAAAAATGCAACCTAAATGCACTTTTCTTGAATGCAAAATTTGAAACTATAGAATGCAACTTAACTAATGTAACATGTAATGCAAGAAAATTCTAGGATAATGATGGGCTCCAAATCATATAAGAAATTATTCAAAAATCAGGTTCACCAACAATTTTAGGAGTGTCTATGTGCTTCTCTTACACTCTTAGGGTTTTTCACCTAAAAGGAGAGAGATAGAACCCTAAAAATGAGGTGGTTCACTCAAATTAAGGAATGTATGATGTAATTATGACTAAATTCAATGATATAGATGTAACTAATTGATAAAATTTATTGATTGGAAATGTAAGACTATTGAAATGCAACTTGTTTGAAAACACATTGTGTAATGCAAAAACACCTAGAAATGTGAACAAAATTGAACAAAAATGAATGAAACTAAAAGTGTGCACCTGAGATATGGATGGAAATAGGAAATAAATTTTGGAATGTTGTTGATGCTGATTTTCAAACTTGGTGGGACTCATTCGCCATTCTAGGTGAATTAGTCCTAGTTTTTTAAAACAGTTCTGAAACCCATTTCAGACAAATGGGTATCTAAAAATGTAGAGATAGAAATGTTGAATGTTAGGGCATGGGGTTTTTCCTTCGTCAAACCCCTTTTATGTAATTAAAGAAAACTAGAGAAAGAGTATGATGAAATATGAAATAATGGAGTAGATTACCTTGCCATGATGATTGACCTTGAATTTTTGCAGCAAAACATGAAGAATCTACCTTTGAATGTCTGAAAATTAATATCTTAATGACTTGAAATGATGAAACCCTAACTTTCTAAACTTGAGATATAAGAATAATGGATGAATAATCAAGATTGGTTATGATCTAGGGTTTAGAAAGATGATTTTATAGGAAATTCACCTTATTATCCCATAAATTGGATCCCCAAGGCCGACATCAAGAAAAAAAAACTTAAATTCCAAAATTCCCCACTTAATAATCAAAATTGACCCAAATGGGACGCATTCACCATCTTGAGTGAATCAGTCCCACTTGGCAGGGACTCATCTGCCCCAGATGGTGAATTAGTCCCAGTGGGGCCCATTTTCTAACTAGGTTCTTGGGAGATAATAAAATAAGGTTTATATGATGTCTATGTTAGTTAATTCATCAAATATTTCTTTGGGATGCACAATATGGGTTAATAGGGGCCTATTAGTGATGATGTAAAGGTCAATTAGGGCTTGGGACACATAATTCAATGTTAAAGTGTGATCAAATACACTTTACAACACTAAAATGAGGTCCACTTAGCCTAGGAAGGTACAATATCTAATGTGAATGTGCAAGACACATTACAACACTAGATTAAAGCTAAAATTATTTCAAAAGCCTTCTAGTTTGATATAATAATGTCATTAAACACAATTTATAATGTTGAATTAGGGGAAAATGGGTTCATTAAGTCTAGAGAAGCATGAAAGTCTTTTACAACACTTTACAACACCTCTACAAGACATTGATAAATGCATTGGAGAGTCCCCAAGACCTAGTGTGGATGTGTAAAAAACCTCTCAACACCAAATCAAGGCATTATTAAGTCCAATTTATCATCAATTATTCCCAAAATCAAGCAAGTTACCTTTTTTCTATGGTACAGATGCATTAGAAGGATAAAATTTCAATTATCGTTCTTCGTTTATGGGGGGCTTCCTTGATAGATATTTTTTTCTCAAGGCTTTAGTCCCACATTCGATTCTTTTATTGATGGTAACTAGCTTGGTGGAAGAATATCCTTTCAATTTTGTATCATGCATACAACATGTTCAATTTTTTACATTCTCTTTTTAAACATGAAGAATCCAATCCCTGTTTTCATGGTCCAATTTTTTTGGCTATCTTTGACTTGGCTAGCTCTAGCAACAATTGCATTTGTTAATGATGGATCAGATCTCTTGCTATGTTTATTATATTTTATATTATGCTATATATGACTCCATCTAGGCCCTTTTGTTCCTCATGAATTGGGAATATTATGTTTTTGACATAGTTACAATGTAAAAATATTGAGTATCATGTAACTATTTTTTAATATAATATAAAATATTTTTTTATATTGGATTTGAAACTTTTAATAAAAAATTAATTACATCATATTTAATTTTTATATATAAAATATTAATGAACATTAATATATATAATTGAAAATAAAATATCAATGGGAAGTCAATTTCCTCCATAAGCTAATTTGTGGTTTCATCAGAAACAATGAAGATTCTTGCCATTTTATTTGGCCCTAGGAGAATCATTAAGACCATAAAAGCACTTAAATGCCTGGATTTATAAAGCAGAACATGAATTTGTATTATAATTACCCACGGTAATAACTAGGAATACACCTATACATACCAAAATTAAGGTTCTAAAGTTAAAGTATAGACACCTAAAATATAATGATTCACAAGTTTAGTTATCTTATTTCACACTAGGCTTATGGTGTTTGTATCACCGAGATACATGGTCCAAATCCAATTACTTCATAATGAGAAGTGATATAAAAATTAAATTTTAATGATTCTTTATGTTTCACATTAGTAATTATTTGAAACTACACTCACATTATAAAAAACTAACACATCCATGTTATATATATATAGCCATAGAAATAGAAAAATAATTACAACACTTACCCATTAATAATTCCTTCGTGATACAGTAGAGATATAATCCTAGCTTAAAATCGTGAGGTACCAATGGATTAAATGGCTCATTATTTAGTATGATTAAAATCTTGTCAAGAAATATTATGAAATTTCAAATATTTAACTCTAGAATTTAAAAATAAAATATTTATATAAATTAATTTTTGGTAATTTAATGAATTTAATTATGAACCCATTTCAACAATTAGATTAATGTTTCTATGACATTGCAAACCCATCTAATTAAAGATGTTTATTTGAATCTGAATGTTTTGCATAGACAAGACATGGATTAAGGTTAACATCAACATGTGTAATCATATCTTATTTGAATTAAATTGAATGAAAATCACACATACTAGATCAAATTAAATCTGATTATTCTGGAGTAGCAATTGTACTTTCTATTTTATAGGCTGCAATACATTCTCCCCATCGGAGAAGAAACCATTAAACCCTCCTGAAATAGATATTCATTATTCAATCCGGTTGTACCCTCGTAACATTTCTATTCTGAATTCAGTGCAGGAGTTGATAGCGTGGTGAGACCATTCCTTCCCTTCTCGTTGGAGCCAACTGTGTGATACTAGCGTTTATTCTAGTACCCACATTTATATCCTGACTAGAAATACTCTGGGGTTTAGAGTGTTACTAGTTGAGTCGTTCCCTTGGGTGAGTACTTTTTCCCCAAGGTAGGCCCTCTAAGATAAAAAAATGATAAACATATACATAGTTCAATCGACCTTCATTTAGAAACAAAGGAGGAACACATGCAATAGGTTTGCTCACACTACGTAAACATAATTCATTTTAAAGCACTACCCAAGTAAGTGTGACAATTTTCCTTGTTCAGTTAATAAACCCAAAAATTTGGAATTTGAGTCCTAATGTTCTTTTTAAGCCTTTTTGCAATAAGAATCTAAAAGGTTCTTTTTAAAGCCCAAAATGAAATTAGTAAGTCCTAAGCATAAAAAAGATAACAAATTTTTCCTTAAGAGGAATAGTGAATCCTCTAAGAGTATTAAACAAACACTAGAGTGTTTAAAAACACTTGTTTTTGTGAAATGACGTTATTATGCTTCCCTTCCTTTTCATCTTTGATCGATCCAACCTACAAGAAAGTGAGTTAGATTTTGTAGAAATAGAGGTCAAGAAAGTAGAGAATAGACAAAAGAACCATAATTTGAAACAAAGCACGTGTGCTACAAATAAAATTTCACTTTATACTCCCCTCCAACAGTACAATCCATGAACGTGTCATAGTTTGATTTCACCAATGGTGCTATATAGCGCTGCTTACCAGTCAGCGTTGCTCTGTAACCAGACCAATGAGCATGAAGATGTCGCCCTTTTGGTCAGCTGTGTAGTTTAGATTTTTGAAAGATTCCCGCAGGTCAGATAGGTTCAACAGTGCAGTTTAGAATTCAAAATTCTGGGCAGGAAGTCAAAGGCGCCATGGTTTGTAGTTTTTAGCGGTTCTATATACCAGCGCTAGAGAACCAGCAGTGCTGAACAATGATGCTGACCTTCCAGCGGCATAGTTTTCCTGTAGACAAACAAAAACACTTAATTTTTGACAAAAACACGATTAGAAAATGAGATCAAGCCCTCCTTCTAGTGCCAAAATGTGAACCATGATTGCCAACTTGCAAAAACAGAACAAACAATCAATGGATTAGATCAAATGCAATTTAGAACCATGATTCCTCAAGAAATCCATTTGAATGAAAAAGAAAAGGAAAAATATGAAGAACACAATAAACTTGAAGCCAAGATATCAAATCCTATTCTAAAGCAAAGCAAACTCTTAATCTCTTGAGGGAATTGGTGTTAATTTGATGTGAAAATTGGCCCTTTCCCAGTTCTCCAATGATGAAATGGTGATTTGGCGATGAATATTGATCCATTTGGCGATGAATATTGATCCACTTTGATGAAGAGTGATGAATGCTCTAAGATAAAAACCTTCATAACCTAGCTATAAAATCAAAAGTATGGATGAAGATTGCTAAAGATTTGAGTATAGTAAGTTTACTCAAGTTGTGGATGTTCAAATGAGGAATGGAGCCTCTTATTTATAGAATTTCAAGTTGAAAGAATGCCAAAAATAGAACAATGTGGGACTATCTTCCATTCAATGGAAAGGTGCCACTTGTCCAAATGTGAGTGGATGGAGGATGTGCAAGTTTTGATGAATGTGCCAATAAATGCCAATATTTGAATTTTGAAATTGTATTAATGACAAGGTGGAGGGAGATTCAAAAGGAGTAATGGCCACTTGGCTCAATGCAAAAGGACTTGTAAGAGGGAGTGAATGCCTTGTTGGAAGGACAAAGTCAACTTAAATTTGAATTTCAAATTTGAAGAATATTCCTCCTTTATGCCATGTTGAAGATAAATAGAGATTTAATAAATCAAATAACTCTATTTTCATGTGCAAGGAAGTGGAGAAAAAGATGGAAGGATGGGATATGAGGAGATTTAGTATCAAAGATTGAGTAATTTAATGAAGGATTAAAAATGATGTGACCTATTTGACTTAAATTTGTAAGTTGATTTAAATCAAATATGAGAAGAATATGATTTAAAAGATTTAATTAAATAAAGGGTTTGATTTATTTAACTAAGGATGAAGGCATATTAAATTAAATAGGTTTTAATTTATTGAATTTAATGAATTGAGAATAGAGATTTAATCAAATAAAATTAATTATTTAATTGAATAGGGGATAGTGGGTCAGGCCAGAGTTGATTTAATTACTTTCGAGAAAGGGATAGATTAATGAAAACTGATTTATTTGATTAAGGGCGATAAACAGTAAGATTTAATCAAATAAAGGCATTTGATTAAATGGTTAGACTGAAGGATGATTTAGGATGAAGCGATGTTAGTGGTCAAGATCAGATGTCCAACATCAATTAGTACATTTTACGCATCTATACAATCTAGCATCACCTTTTATTGAAGGAAGGCACATTATTTTTGTTGTCATTTTCTAGCACCATGATATTTTCCCTAGAAGGAGAGTGTTTAGGAGAACAAAAAGCCACATTTTCTTGATAGGGAAGGTTTGGTTCTTCTACAATAACTTCATCGCCAATAGGGGAATGATCAATGGTAGGATTATTAAGAGGGGGATGATTATGAGAAAGTGTTAGTTGAGTGTCCATTGTCTTTAAGATCTCATTCTCTTGTTCTATATTATCTACCCTACAAAGAGAGCTTGTAATATGTTCATCCAAGGGTAAAGTAGCTTCATCACAAGTGGGGAGGCATTAAGAGAAGGACCACTATGGTTTTCAAATAGATTTTCCTAAATGGGAGGAGCATTAGGGAAGGGAGGATTAAGGGTTTTATGATTCTTAATACGGATGTTCTCTAACACCAACCAATCCTCTTTACATCAAGGAGGGATATTAGGAGATGGAAAAGTTTGATTTCCATGGTTATGGAGACAAGGTAAGGTGATGTTTAAGAATATTTCTATGATCTCATGTTCTTGTTGTCTAACATCTTCCAAAGTGGAATGAGGAGATGGACAATCAAGACTCTCAATGCTTTTACATTCCACCCATATACCCTTCATCACTAAGAGGGAAGGTATTAGAGGAGAAGAACAAAGAGCCATGATTGTGATGATTGTCAACACTACCATTCTCACCAATGGGAATATAAGATTAAGGATTACCTGAGGGGTTTTGATGTATTTTTAAGTGCTTATTGTGGTAATCAAAATTGAACTCATAAGAGGGAATGTTGTATTTATGCAATCCATTTTTAACCAAATCAAAGCCACTTCGTTTGAAAGAAAACATGGTATGATGAAAAAGAAAAGAAATTGCAATGCAATAACTTAAAATGAAATACAATTTTCAATTATGAAACAAGGTAATTTTCTAATTACTCTATGCACCAATCGGAAAAATGACATGTGGAAAATGCAAATGTAAAATGAAGTGATGCATGAAAATGAGCACACAAAGTGAGATCTAATTGAAATGCATGTTAGGAACAATAGCCGATATGGGTAAGGTAAAAGGAACGAGGTGGCAAAGTGAAAAGGGACAGATTCGCCCAAGGTGGCGAATGAGTCCCAGTATGGAATTTTTTTTCAATGATTGTTATGTTTTTTGAGTTCTATGATGCAAACCTAAGTTAAAAATGTAAAGTTTCAAAAATTTAAATGAATTTAGATGCCAAAAACACAACCTAAATGCACTTTTCTTGAATGCAAAATTTGAAACCATAGAATGCAACTTAACTAATGTAACATGCAATGCAAGAAAATTATAGGATGATGATGGACTCCAAATCAGATAAGAAAGCATTAAAAAATCAGGTTCACCAACAATTTTAGGAGTGTCTATGTGCTTCTCTTACACTCTTAGGGTTTTTCACCAAAAAGGAGAGAGATAGAACCCTAAAATGAGGTGGTTCACTCAAATTAAGGAATGTATGATGTAATTATGACTAAATTCAATGATATAGATGTAGCTAATTGATAAAATTTATTGATTGGAAATGTAAGACTATTGAAATGCAACTTGTTTGAAAACACATTGTGTAATGCAAAAGCACCTAGAAATGTGAACAAAATTGAACAAAAATGAATGAAAATAAAAGTGTGCACCTAATATATGGATGGAGATAGGAAATAAATTTTGGAATGTTGTTGATGCTGATTTTCAAACTTGGTGGGACTCAGTGTTGGGCGAGATTGAGTCCTGAATTTTTAAAGTTCTGAAACCCACTTGGAGACAAATGGGTATCTAAAATAGCAGAATATATAAATGTTGAATGTTAGGGCATACCAGGGTTTTCATAGGTAAAACCCTTTGTATGATAAAAAGAAACTAGAGAAAGAGTATAATGAAATATGTAATAATGGAGTTGATTACCTTTCCATGATGATTTACCTTGAATTTTTGCAGTAAAACATGAAGAATATGCCTTTGAATGTCTACAAATTGATATCTCAATGACTTGAAATGATGAAACCCTAACTTGCTTAACTTGAGATGTAAGAATAATGGATGAATAATCAGGAATTATTATGATCTAGGGTTTAGAAAGTTGATTTTATAGGAAATTCACCTTATTATCCCATAAATTGGATCCCCAAGGCTGACATTAAGAAAAACAAAACTTAAATTCCAAAATTTCCCACTTAATAATCAAAATTGACACAAATGGGACTCATTCACCACCTTGAGTGAATCAGTCCCACCTAGCAGGGACTCATCTACCACAGATAGCGAATTAGTCCTAGTGGGGCCCATTTGCTAGCTAGGTTCTTGGGAGATAAGAAAATAAGGTTTATATGATGTCTATGTTAGTTAATTCATCAAATATTGTTTCAGGATGCACAATATGGGTTAATAGGGGCCTATTAGTGATGATGTAAAAGGTTAATTAGGGCTTGGAACACATAATTCAATGTGAAAGTGTGATCAAGTACACTTTACAACACTAAAATGAGGTCCACTTAGCCTAGGAAGGTACAATATCCAATGTGAATGTGCAAGACACATTACAACACTAGATTAAAGTTAATTATTTCAAAAGCCTTCTAGTTTCATATAATAATGTCATTAAACACATTTTATAATGTTGAATTAGGGGAAAATGGGTTCATTAAGTCTAGAGAAGCGTGAAAGTCTTTTACAACAGTTTACAACACCTCTACAAGACATTGATAAATTCTTTTGAAAGTCCCCAAGACCTAATGTGGATGTGTAAAATACCTCTCAACACCAAATCAAGGCATTATTAAGTCCAATTTATCATCAATTATTCCCCAAATCAAGCAAGTTACCTTTTTCTATGGTACATATGCATTGGAAGGATAAAATTTCAATTATGGTTCTTCATTTATGGGAGGCTTCCTTGTTAGAAATTATTTTCTGAAGGTTTTAGTCCCACATTCAATTCTTTTTCTCAATTGTAAGTAGCTTGGTGGAAGAATATCCTTTCAATTTTGTATCATGCATACAACATGTTCATTTTTTTCCATTCTCTTTTTAAACATGAAGAATTTGATCCCTATTTTCATGGTCCAATTATTTGGCTATCTTTGACTTGGCTAGCTCTAGCAACAATTGCATTTGTTAATGATGGCTCAAATCTCTTGCTATGTTTGTTATATTTTATATTATGCTATATATGACTCTATCTAGGGCCTTTTGTTCCTCATGACTTGGGAATATTATGTTTTTGACATAGTTACAATGTAAAAATATTGAGTACCATGTACCTATTTTTTAATATAATATAAATAATGGCTTTGAAACTTTTAATCATAAATTAATTATATCATATTTAATTTTTATATATAAAATATTAATGAACATTCTAATATATATAATGGTGAAATTAAAAATATCAATGGGGAGATAATTTCCTCCACCAATTAATTGTGGTTTCATCAAGCAATATAAGATTCTTGCCATTTATTTGGCCTAGGAGAATCATTTAAGACCCTTAAAAGCACTTAAATGCCTAGTTTAACTCATAGAACATGAATTTGTATTATGATACCCACATTAATAACTAGGAATACACCTATACACTCACACAAAATTAAGGTTCAAATTTTGAAGTATAGACACCTAAAATAAAATGGTTCACAAGTTTAGTGGTCTTATTTCACACATAGGATTATGATGTTTGTCTCACCAGGATACATGGTCCAAATCCAATTGCTTCATAATGAGAAAAATAAAAATTAAATTTTAATGATTCTTTATGTTTCACATTAATAATCTTTTAAAATTGCACTCAAATCACAAAAAGTAACACATCCATGTTGTATATACATAGCTATATAAAAACAAAATAAAAATACTTACTCATTAATAATTCAACTAAAATCAAATATATTAGAATATAATCTAACTAAAAATTCATGAATTACCAACATGGATTAAGCCAACCTCATTATTTAGTATGATTAAAATCTTGTCAAGAAATATTATGAAATTTCAAATATTTAACTCTAGAATTTAAAAATAAAATATTTATATAAATTTTTTTTTGGTAATTTAATGAATTTAATTAAGAACCCATTTCAACAATTAGATTAAAGTTTCTATGACATTGCAAACCCATCGAATTAAAGATGTTTATTTGAAATTGAATGTTTTGCATAGACAAGACATGGATTAAGGTTAACATCAACATGTGTAATCATATCTTATTTGAATTAAATTGAATGAAAATCACACATACTAGATCAAATTAAATCTGATTATTCATATTTTTCTAATCATTCAAGTTCTAGTCAAATCAAACATTAACATAAAGTAAATCAATTCAAGAACTTAAGTCTTAATATTGACATACATTATTAGCAAGGAATCGAAGAATCGAATGGTATAAAATTACAAGTAACATCACAAACAATTAGAAACAATTAGAGAGCAAGTTTGCATTTGTAGACTGGATGTAAAACCAGAAGTTAAATGTAAAATCCCATGTATATTATTATCCAAGGACTTTCTAGATTTTAAAGCACACAGAACCCATTATCTATTAGATGACATT
>VDFB02129421.1:0-53982 GCA_007258455.2 Sequoia sempervirens | reverse complement strand
AATGACAAGGTGGAGGGAGAATCAAATGGAGTAATGGCCACTTGGCTCAATTAAAAAGGACTTGTAAGAGGGAGTGAATGCCTTGTTGGAAGGACAAAGTCAACTTAGATTTGAATTTCAAATTTGAAGAATATTCTTTCTTTATGCCATGTTGAAGATAAATAGAGATTTAATAAATCAAATAAATCTATTTTCATGTGCAAGTGGAAAAAGATGGAGGATGGGATATGAGGAGAGATTTAAATTAATCAAAGTTAATTAATTTAATGAAGGATTAAATGATGTGACCTATTTGAATTAAATTTATGGATTGATTTAAATCAAATATTAGAAGAATATGATTTAAAGATTTAATTCAATAAAGGGTTTTGATTTATTTAACTAAGGGGATGAAGGCAGATTAAATTAAATAAGGTATTAATTTACTTAATTTAATGGATGAACTTTAGATATTTAATCAAATAAAAATAATTATTTAATTAAATAGGGATAATTAGGCCAGACTGATTGATTTAATTACTGAGAAAGGATGACTTAATTAGATAACTGATTTATTTAATTAAGAGAGGAATATTGATGAATGTAATCAAAAAAAGGCATTTGATTAAATAGTTAGACTGAAGGATGATTTAGGATGAAGTGATGTTAGTGGCTAAGATCAAATTTCCAACGCCAATTAGTACATTTTACGTGTCTACACAATCTAGAATCACCTTTTTATTGAAGGAAGGCACATTATTATTGTTGCCATTTTCTAGCACCATGATATTCTCCCTAGAAGGAGAGTGTTTAGGAGAACAAAAATCCACACGTTCTTGATAGGGAAGGCTTGGTTCTTCCACAATAACTTCATCACCAATAGGGGAATGATCAATGGTAGGATTATTAAGAAGGGGATGATTATGAGAAAGTGTTAGTTGAGTGTCCATTGTCTTTAAGGTCTCATTCTCTTATTACATGTTATCTACCCTAAAAAGCGAGCTTGTAATATGTTCATCCAAGGGTAAAGCATCTTCATCACAAGTGAGGGAGGCATTAAGAGAAGGACCGCTATGGTTTTCAAAGAGATTTTCCTAAATGGGAGGAGCATTAGGGAAGGGAGGATTAAGGGTTTTGTGATTCTTAATAGGGATGTTCTCTAACACCAACCAATCCTCTTTACATCAAGGAGGTATATTAGGAGATGGACAAGTTTGATTTCCATGGTTATGGAGACAAGGTAAGGTGATGTTTAAGAATATTTCTATAATCTCATGTTCTTGTTGTCTAACATCTTCCAAAGGGGAATAGGAGATGGACAATCAAGACTATCAATGCTTTTACCTTCACCAATATACCTTCATCACTAAGAGGAGAGGTATCAGGAGAAGAACAAGTATGATTGTGATGATTGTCGACACTACCATTCTCACCAATGGGAAATATAAGATTAAGGATTGTACCTAGGGTTTGACCATGTTGTTTAAAGTCCTTATTGTGGTAATCAACATTGAATTCATAAGGGGGAATGTTGTATTTATGCAATCCATTTTTAACCAAATCAAAGTCACATCATTTGAAAGAAAACATGGTATGATGAAAATGAAAAGAAATTGCAATGCAATGACTTAAAATGAATTTCAATTTTAGATATGAAATAAGGTAATTTTCTTATTACTCTATGCACCAAGTGGAAAAATGGCATGTAGAAAATACAAATGTAAAATGGAGTAATGCATGAAATTAGCTACTTTAAGAGAGATCTAGTGAAATGCATGTTACAGGAACTTAGCTAACTAATATAGGTAGGTAAAGGAACCAAACAAAAGCTTAATACTAGAGTTTTCAGTACTATAAAGGATAGTTTTAGGGGTGAAAAGGGACAGATTCGCCCAAGGTGGCGAATGAGTCCCAGTATGGAATTTTTTTTCAATGATTGTTATGTTTTTTGAGTTCTATGATGCAAACCTAAGTTAAAAATGTAAAGTTTCAAAAATTTAAATGAATTTAGATGCCAAAAACACAACCTAAATGCACTTTTCTTGAATGCAAAATTTGAAACCATAGAATGCAACTTAACTAATGTAACATGCAATGCAAGAAAATTATAGGATGATGATGGACTCCAAATCAGATAAGAAAGCATTAAAAAATCAGGTTCACCAACAATTTTAGGAGTGTCTATGTGCTTCTCTTACACTCTTAGGGTTTTTCACCAAAAAGGAGAGAGATAGAACCCTAAAATGAGGTGGTTCACTCAAATTAAGGAATGTATGATGTAATTATGACTAAATTCAATGATATAGATGTAGCTAATTGATAAAATTTATTGATTGGAAATGTAAGACTATTGAAATGCAACTTGTTTGAAAACACATTGTGTAATGCAAAAGCACCTAGAAATGTGAACAAAATTGAACAAAAATGAATGAAAATAAAAGTGTGCACCTAATATATGGATGGAGATAGGAAATAAATTTTGGAATGTTGTTGATGCTGATTTTCAAACTTGGTGGGACTCATTTGCCATTCTAGGTGAATTAGTCCTAGTTTTTTAAAACTGTTCTGAAACCCGTTTTAGACAAATGGGTATCTAAACATGTAGAAAAACCAAAAATTGGCCTGAACTAGGACTCATCCACTAGCCATGGGAAATGAGTCCACTTTTGAATTTCTAAACATTAAAAGGTGGAAACAGGAGCCTTTGGTCTACATTTTCTACTTCTCTAGGTGTTTAGTTTTGAAACTGTCAGATTTAGGCCTAAAAATGGCTTTCTATTGATATTATGCCTCATCCAATGAAGAGATGACTTGAACAACTTTTCAATGTAATCTTGAATGATTTCTAAGTCTCCAAGATGCCTAAATTTGCAAACAGACAAGACAAGAGATAGAAATGTTGAATGTTAGGGCATGGGGTTTTGCCTTAGTCAAACCCCTTTTATGTAATTAAAGAAAACTAGAGAAAGAGTATAATGAAATATGAAATAATGGAGTAGATTACCTTTCCATGATGATTGACCTTGAATTTTTGCAGCAAAACATGAAGAATCTGCCTTGGAATGTCTGAAAATTGATATCTTAATGACTTGAAATGATGAAACCCTAACTTTCTAAACTTGAGATATAAGAATAATGGATGAATAATCAAGAATGGTTATGATCTAGGGTTTAGAAAGATGATTTTATAGGAAATTCACCTTATTATCCCATAAATTGGATCCCTAAGGCTGACATCAAGAAAAAAAAAACTTAAATTCCAAAATTTCCCACTCAATAATCAAAATTGACCCAAATGGGACGCATTCACCATCTTGAGTGAATCAGTCCCACTTGGCAGGGACTCATCTGCCCCAGATGGTGAATTAGTCCCAGTGGGGCCCATTTTCTAACTAGGTTCTTGGGAGATAATAAAATAAGGTTTATATGATGTCTATGTTAGTTAATTCATCAAATATTTCTTTGGGATGCACAATATGGGTTAATAGGGGCCTATTAGTGATGATGTAAAGGTCAATTAGGGCTTGGGACACATAATTCAATGTTAAAGTGTGATCAAATACACTTTACAACACTAAAATGAGGTCCACTTAGCCTAGGAAGGTACAATATCTAATGTGAATGTGCAAGACACATTACAACACTAGATTAAAGCTAAAATTATTTCAAAAGCCTTCTAGTTTGATATAATAATGTCATTAAACACAATTTATAATGTTGAATTAGGGGAAAATGGGTTCATTAAGTCTAGAGAAGCATGAAAGTCTTTTACAACACTTTACAACACCTCTACAAGACATTGATAAATGCATTGGAGAGTCCCCAAGACCTAGTGTGGATGTGTAAAAAACCTCTCAACACCAAATCAAGGCATTATTAAGTCCAATTTATCATCAATTATTCCCAAAATCAAGCAAGTTACCTTTTTTCTATGGTACAGATGCATTAGAAGGATAAAATTTCAATTATCGTTCTTCGTTTATGGGGGGCTTCCTTGATAGATATTTTTTTCTCAAGGCTTTAGTCCCACATTCGATTCTTTTATTGATGGTAACTAGCTTGGTGGAAGAATATCCTTTCAATTTTGTATCATGCATACAACATGTTCAATTTTTTACATTCTCTTTTTAAACATGAAGAATCCAATCCCTGTTTTCATGGTCCAATTTTTTTGGCTATCTTTGACTTGGCTAGCTCTAGCAACAATTGCATTTGTTAATGATGGATCAGATCTCTTGCTATGTTTATTATATTTTATATTATGCTATATATGACTCCATCTAGGCCCTTTTGTTCCTCATGAATTGGGAATATTATGTTTTTGACATAGTTACAATGTAAAAATATTGAGTATCATGTAACTATTTTTTAATATAATATAAAATATTTTTTTATATTGGATTTGAAACTTTTAATAAAAAATTAATTACATCATATTTAATTTTTATATATAAAATATTAATGAACATTCTAATATATATAATGGTGAAAAAAAAATATCAATGGGGAGATAATTTCCTCCACCAATTAATTGTGGTTTCATCAAGCAATATAAGATTCTTGCCATTTATTTGGCCTAGGAGAATTATTTAAGACCCTTAAAAGCACTTAAATGCCTAGTTTAACTCATAGAACATGAATTTGTATTATGATACCCACATTAATATATAACTAGGAATACACCTATACACTCACACAAAATTAAGGTTCAAAATTTGAAGTATAGACACCTAAAATAAAATGGTTCACAAGTTTAGTGGTCTTATTTCACACATAGGATTATGGTGTTTGTCTCACCAGGATACATGGTCCAAATCTAATTGCTTCATAATGAGAAGAATAAAAATTAAATTTTAATGATTCTTTATGTTTCACATTAATAATCTTTTAAAATTGCACTCAAATCACAAAAAGTAACACATCCATGTTGTATATACATAGCTATATAAAAATAAATAAAAAATACTTATTAATAATTCAACTAAAATCAAATATATTAGAATATAATCTAACTAAAAAATCATGAATTACCAACATGGATTAAGCCAACCTCATTATTTAGTATGATTAAAATCTTGTCAAGAAATATTATGAAATTTCAAATATTTAACTCTAGAATTTAAAAATAAAATATTTATATAAATTAATTTTTGGTAATTTAATGAATTTAATTAAGAACCCATTTCAACAATTAGATTAAAGTTTCTATGACATTGCAAACCCATCTAATTAAAGATGTTTATTTGAAATTGAATGTTTTGCATAGACAAGACATGGATTAAGGTTAACATCAACATGTGTAATCATATCTTATTTGAATTAAATTGAATGAAAATCACACATACTAGATCAAATTAAATCTGATTATTCATATTTTTCTAATCATTCAAGTTCTAGTCAAATCAAACATTAACACAAAGTAAATCAATTCAAGAACTTAAGTCTTAATATTGACATACATTATTAGCAAGGAATCGAAGAATCGAATGGTATAAAATTACAAGTAACATCACAAACAATTAGAAACAATTAGAGAGCAAGTTTGCATTTGTAGACTGGATGTAAAACCAGAAGTTAAATGTAAAATCCCATGTATATTATTATCCAAGGACTTTCTAGATTTTAAAGCACACAGAACCCATTATCTATTAGATGACATTTATTGTTTTTTATTGGATAAACAGGGTAAGGGCCCTGATCCCTAACAAAACAGCAAAAGAAAACACAAGGCCTACAGACCCACTAGTCAAAGCAAAACAAAACACAAGGTCTGCTAGCCTACCAGTCTAAGCAGAGACAAAGGCCTACAAACCAACAGAGAAACACCATTAAACAGAAGGTAAACAGTCATAGAAACTAAAACTAAAATGACACACTGGCCTCATAGCTACAGGCACACAGGCCCAGAGAACCAGAAAACAACAAAAAGAAAACCTGTCCAACAGAGAGAGCTAATCCTCAAGACAATTGATAAGATCCCATTCCTTCTTAAGCAGCTCCAGACCGTTCTTCCAAGTATCCTCTAGATCTGTTGTTTAATCACATGATCCCATTACCTTTACTAAATGACATTTATTGTTTAATCACAAGACTGGACAATCTCTATGCAATATTATTTAACCTAATCCACTCCACACATTTAATATAGTGTAATTGTACTTTCTATTTTATAGGCTCTGTATTCTCCCATCAGAGAAGAAACACGTAAACCTACAGAAATAGATATTCATTATTCAATCGGATGGCCACCTCGTAACATTTCTATTCTAATTACATTTACGATAACAATAACAAATCCAATCGTAGCATTCTCCGAAGTCTTGACCATCGTGTTTCTGACATGTAGAGTTGCACTCCGCAGCCCTAATTGCGGCGCATGGCCCATTAAATGCACCGCTGAAGCTTCTACAATACCCCGGGTGGTCAGCCGGATGACCCATCGACACTGACCATATTACAAATAACTAGTTGCTGTTAAGATTTTCCAGGGCAAAAAATTGACATATTTTCATTTGTATCGACAAGTAAAAGCTACTAATATTGAAGAGAAGAAGAATAAACATTACCAGAAGCTGTGAGCAATACAATCATGAGAAACACATACACGCCCTTCCCCATGTGAGCAAACTATTACTACTTCTCAACAGGTAACTTGGATGTTTGATTCAAAGTAATTCTTTTGGGGTACTTATAGCTCAAACACAGGTAATCTCCTTCGTGTGTTCCGCCCAATTTTGCTTATTTATTGTCACTGTTGCTGCTTTATTCCTATAATTCGCCTTATTCGAAATAAATCAACGATTAAACCCATACAGTGAATCATTAAAAAAATAAAGCGAATCGTTGTATACAGCAGATATAATAAAATTATTGTTTAATTATTTTATGATAAGAAAAATGTTAGTTGGCAGGGGATTTGATCTATGCTCATTCCAATGAGACAAACTTTACTGATTACCCACGTAATACTGCCTCGTTTACGACAGATATATTAGCTTTTACGAGCCGATTATATCTCTTACGAAGTGATTAAACTCTTTGCGTATTTGTCTTGTAAAGACAAACATGCATAAATCTCGTAGTACAGTCACCATGCTGTTTAAATTTGCCGCGCGTAGTAAGTTTACTATATACTACATCTAAGTAAAATATTAACTCTATGGCCCAGATATGAATTGATTGACTAAACTAGAAAACAGTTGAACTTTGGCTAGTAGCCATTCTAATTTCTAACCTCTTGTACTTTCTTGCCAAATGCTCTTTTTAAGGAATTATTGGTTTATTATTATTTATTCATTTGTATTTTCTTGTCACATGCCCTTTTTAAGGATTTATTGGTTTATTAGTATTTCTCCATTTGCTCTCTATTTGATCAATGTTTAATCTTACATGGGTGGAATTTCTTATGAAATTACACTTTGACTCTCAAAGGAACTATTTGATGTCATCTAGTAAATCCATAGATGACTACATGTCATTACATTGTGGGAGGACGATTTTTTTTATCCAATGAATAAATTAGATATATTTTAAATACCATGGACTTATTTTTTATTTTTTTCCTTATATGATTTGAAAGTATAATAATATCACATTTGAACATAAAAAAAACTAACATAACATACCTATATGAAACATAATATGAAACAACAATGGTTACCTCAACATATTCATGCAATAAATAATAAATGGCTATTTATGGTAGCACATGTTCTTCCTCTCCAATTGAGTGATCAACTCTTTGGAGAGTTGAATTTATTTTAATTCATTACATTTAACTCAAAACTATGTAATAATTAAAAATAAAATTATCTCATTCACAATCAAAGATAAACATGTGTGCTACATAATTCAAGTTTGAAACTAAAATTTATCATGTTGAACTAGAAAATGATAATACTAGAAATGATCATGATTTACTACATAATATCAATGATACAAAATAATATAACTAGCTAACACATTATTAATTACAACTAATTATAAATATTTATAACATATCCCTATAATACATCAATGTGTTAAACATGCATCTGTTATTCAAATTTCATGAAGACTCTTACCTTAATCAAAATGCATAAGTTTATTATAAAATTAATTCAATAACTATTTTCAAGCATAAAGCAAAGAAAATATCTTCAATGATGAATGCTGATATGAGTCTACCACTAATAAAGATTACTTTATATTTAATAAACTGAATAATTAGTTAGGTAAATCTAACCCTACTACCATTTGCATGGAATCTATTGTGAGAAAACTAGAATTTTAAGTGTAGATTGTATTATGGAGTCTTATGGAATTTAGTGGTGTCCACTTATCTAGTTCTTGTAGCCTCTATAGTTGCTAGAATTATTTATATCATTCAAAACTACTAGAAATTAACAAATAATTTTGAGAACTAAGCAAAATCCTCCAAGTATCAACAAAGTATCCCACTCAACCAAACGCTTCAACTTTCGCACGAAGAGGAGAGTGGACCTATTATGTTATGGGTTTCTTGGGTATTTTGGTTTCAATTATCGCAATTGGTTTACTCATTGGAATTTATATAGAATATTTCTAGGTTGCATCCTTGCGATATTCCTTTTCAAAGGTAGGTGTTTGTAGTACACTTTTATACCTTTATGGTTCTATTTTTTTCCCGTAAGTTCTAATTTTCAAATGTCTTTATCTTCATTAGGGTTTACTAAAATTGTTTCTTTCCCATGCTAAAAACATAGAAAAACCTAGTCATGTATTGTACATTTTTATAATTTATCATTGACCTTCTCAACTAATTTCAGTGCTTTATGATTTCCTAATTAAGTCACTTTTATCATTATGTTACAAAAACCTTTTGATGCTATCAACGCCTTATTCCTAGTGCATCTTTAAAAACAACTTATTTACACGTGTCTATGTAAGGTAGGGGTACCTCCACATGCAAGGCCCTAGGTCATAGAGGCTCAAGATGTCAAAAGTTTCCCTAACTTAACTCAACTAAATGTGATGTTTAGGGTATGAGGATGAGACTAATGAGGACTATAAATTCATGCAAGGACTATGCAATGCAAAGTTTCGAAGAGGGGCTAGGTGAGCCAGTTTCTAGGTTCAACACCATGCCTTAGGGAGCTCTCTTCCCTAGGATGGAAGCACAGTCCTTTGAAGAAAATGTGGTGTACTAGCATCTCTAAAGTGCACTGATATCCATACGTCCAAACAGCAAAAGAGACAAGATCAAACCTTTTAAAATAGGCTAATGGCACAACTAACAATTGTTAAAGGGATAAAATACTGTGATTAAGTAAATGGAATATTCTCTAATATGATAAAGTAAGAATGCAAGAGTAAGGGTGGCGAGAAGAATCTCATAAAGGAACTCGTTCACCAGCTAGCTCCATGAAAGCACATCCACCTACGCACAGAAAGAGAGAAAATGTTGGCTAGTTGTATAGGGGCCTGCCTTAGTCAGACCCCCATTTAGGTAATTCCACCTCCACACACAACCAAGGAAACAAGATAAAGAAATAACATAGTAAAGAGCACAAAAGCACTAAAAAAAAGTAAAGTGCTAACTCAACCAAGTGCTAGAAGGAAAGGAAGGGAACATAACCACCTCCACCAAGAGAGCTCCAGGCTACTTGGGTGAGAAAATGAGAGTACTTGAGCCTCTACTGCAATGGTGTTTCATTCCCACCTTGTTCTAGAAAAGATGGAGTGTTGTGTTTGCTGCAATGGAGAGCTCGTATGATGCTTGAGAGCTTGAAAAGTAAATGCAAGAGTGTGAGAATAGAAGATTGAAGTGCACAATAGCTTAGAAGAAGTTAGAATGCATGTTGAAGGGATGAATTTAAAGAAGGAATGAAAGAAACGACCATATTCGGGTCGTTCGGCTGAAAGGGTCATTACAACTTGACTCCCAATGAGAAGTGTCATGCCTTTGCAAGTTCATCCATAGGAATCTACCAGGGACGTAAGCACATTGTGTGGATGTCTACATGTTGCACGAGCATCCTTGACAAAAACACATGGGGTGTAAATTCACTCCTATACATTTTGACCCCACTTTAGTGAGCATGAATAATGATGAGTGCCTAGTAATGTAGATCAAGAAGAATGTAAGGTGATAAATGTAAACCTGAATAGTCGAGGAAGCAGAGTTCACTCTGGCATACCTGAAGGTGCATGGCAAGTGAAGGACTCCATAGCTACTCATAACTATGAAGTTGAAGAAGGAAAGTGCCTTGCAGGTTATCGATCCTATAAGGAAGGTATCCCCAAAAAACTCTAGCATGGAGGAGACCCAAAGGAAGCACCCTACAGGCTCTCAATCCCATAGGGAAGGTATTCTCAATGAACTCAAGCATGAAGAACACCCAAGGAAGTTCCCCACAGGCTCTCATTCTAATAGGTAAGGTATTCTCCATGAACTCAAGCATGAACAACACCCAAGGAAGTGTCTCATAGGCTCTCAATCCCATAGGGAAGGTATTCTCTATGAAATAAAGCATGAAGAACACCCAAGGAAGTGCCCCACAAGCTCTCAATCCCATAAGGAAGGTATTCTCCATGAAATCAAGCATAAAGAACACCCAAGGAAGTGCCCCATAGACTCTCAATACCATAGGGAAGGTAACCCTCAAGATCTCTCCCATGGAGGAAACCCGAGAAAGCACCCTACAAGTTCTGATTGCTACAGGGGAGCCACCCCCAAGATCTCTCGCATGGAGGAAGCTCAAAGGACGTACCCCACAGGCTCTTAGTCCTATAGGGAGGTATCCCCCAAGATCTTTCACATGGAGGAAACCTAAGAAAGTGGACTTCGTAGAGTCAGGAAGTGGCCATACACTATAAAAAATTATTGAAAACTTTCAAAGGGGTCCCTAGGGAACCTGTCATGAAGAGAGGTTCCACTCAAGGGACACACAGTTCAAAAGTAGATGTTCTCTTTCTTGAATCGGTCCTTCATCAAGTAATCCTTTTGAAAAATGCACACTTCATCAAGGAATTTGAAAGGAAGAATATGCCCCCATGCAAAGGGGAGGTCAAAGTTGTTCCCACTTCGAAGGAAGGTCTAAGTCCTTTCTTTACAAACCCATGATGAAGGAAACAATTTTTGTTAATGTTATAAGTTGAGAATGTGATTCTAAAGAAAGGTTTGCCAAGATTTTGAGAAAATATTCATTCGCAACAAATGCATTTTCTCAAAATCCAAATGTTAAAAAAAGATCATTGTCACACATAGGAGGGACAACTGAAGCAAGGATGATAGAAATATAAAGAGAAAGCAAAAGAGAAAGAGAAAATACAAACAAAGGGCAGAGGGGTAGCATGATATTTTGGGGGTTAGAACTGCTCATAAATATATATAGATATGTATAGTAATAGTATATAAATGAACTATCATCAACCTCGTGTTATATCAAGCCATGCGAAGAATGCATGAGAAGAAAAAAAAATTAAAAAAATTGGGTCAACATGGAAGGGAAGCCTAAATTCCCCCAACACTTTGCATCATCCCCAATTTATCAAAAATCAAGCACAAACATGGAAGAATGATGATACAAATAGAAGAAGGTTTATGAAAAAAAAGACCACGCCTATATCCAAGCACCAGGAGGGGTGATGAGGGTCATCTAGGCACACATAGCACAATCATGAGAGAACACATCACAAAACTCACACACACAAGGTCAAGAAGAGGCCTCCTCCTAACATTGATCAGCCAAGACGTCATTCGCTCCCCACTCTAGATCATCGTAGGGGGAAGGAGGACAAGCCTGTAGTGGAGGGATGTTAAGAGGAGGGGCATACGACCCTCCCATAACAAGGGCTAAGGAAGAGGGGCCCTTAAGGTCCTCTCCATCAAGGGCTTGTGGAGTCAAGGTCAGGGATTTTGTGAAGATCGGTGATAGGGCTGGAACCTCATCTCCTAGATTTAAACATGCACCCCATAGGAGCACCATGTCTAACTTCAATGGGTGGGGCAAGCTGAGCCTAAAATTCACCGCTAGGCTCGTCAAGTGAATCGTGAGTGGTTTTGAACTTAGGGGAAGTTGGGACTAGTTCTGTCACTAGGACAAACCAAGTTAGCGCAGGATCACCTTGTAAAGAAGGTGGAAACCTCTTATGCCCTTCATTGCTAGAAGGACCACTCTCCACCTCCTTCTTCATCGGAGGAGATGAACTCCACACAAACAAGGATAGGTGTGTATAGGAAGAGGGAGAAATGACTATAGTGGATACGACCAAGGTATTAATCATATCCATGGGCTTTGAAAAAGGCTAGATGTCTAGAATGGACATCACTAAAGGTGGCTCCACCAAAGGAGTGATGAAAACCTATACCCCCTTGGGGTTAGTTGCATTTTCACTCACAGCGGAAGCCAGAAGTAGCGCACGACCAGACTGAGGAGAGGTAGGAGGGAGGGAAGAGGGTGAAACTATAGGATGCCATGAAGCAAGGGCGGTCGCGGGGCATGTGTAGGATCATCATGGAGAAAATAGGCCCTTAAGTGGGAAAAAATTTAGAAAAATCAGAGTTAGGAAACTTGACATAAAAATTTGAATAAGTTATCTATATTATTTTAAAAAAGTGTAAGAATAGAATTTGTAGAAAATTGAATGTAATTTCTAAACTACTAGGTTTATTTAAAAAAAAAAAAAATCTATTTGGTGAAAATTTGAAATTTCAATGCAGTAGTACTTAAATTTTAGGGAAGAAATAAGAAGTAGGTGTATGTATAACCACTCTAACCATAGTAAAATGATAATATTTTTTTATAATATTTTAGATATAGGTAGAGGACTCATGTCCTAATGTGATACAATTTTTTTTGTAATTTTTTTCCAAGTAAATAATTAATTATGAATTTTTTATTAAAAAATTTAAAAAATATAAAAACTCGTATGTCTGACCACCTTAACTTGGTCAAAACTTCATGAAATTCAATTTTTATTTTTTTAATCCTATAGTATGCGAAGCATAGAATGTGGAGCATGTTTCAGATTCAAAAACTGTGATACTATTTGAAAGCTATAGATGTTTTTCAATCAACCTATCAATCAGACTTTTAGTCGAATTCAAATAGAAAAATAAATAATAATATTTATTAAATTCAAAATAAAGCATAATTTATATTGGTGGAAAGCTAAGAATCTCCTTTAAAACCCTTTTCATTTCATTTATTTTGGGTAAAAAAAAAGTTGTCAGCCACATACCCTATATATACCCATCATATTACCACTTTTTGGCCCATCATGATCCTGCACATACCCCGTCTCTTCCTCCTTTCTTTGTGAGGTGGTCTATTTAGCTAGGAGATCCTTTCACTAGCACTTGTGCTTGCTTGCAAAGTGGTTTCTTTGGCTCTTAGAGTTGGAGGCTAGAGGATACGAAGGAACAGAGGGATACTACTCAACCATAGGAACATCCACTACAACCATTTCTAGCGAGGGAACATATTCTTGAATGGGAGGAGGAACAAGTTCACTAGCAAGAGGAGTCAACTCAAGAGCCTGGGTAGTGAGCTTCTTCCTACTCACTACTTTGGGAGCAAGAGTAGTAGGAGGCCATGGATCGGATTCCTTTCGAGAACCTTTCTTTTTTCCATATAAGTAGTACTATGGTCTAGGGTATTCATTAGAAAGATCCATGATCCTAAGCTTGGGCCTATGCCAAGGAAGAATCATCAGACTTAGCAGATAACCACCATACCTATTCATCCAGTACTCTTCCCAGTAAAGGGGAGAGGATGAGACAGCCTAGGGAAAAGTCACTTTCTCTTTTCCTTTACGAGAAGGAGAGGGAACCAACATGAGATTCTCCTCTTTCTTTGGAAAAGGGGGAGTGGTCAGTGTGGCCTTCTCCTTCTCCTTTAGGGAGGAGGAGGAAACTGATAGTTGCACTGGATACAAGGTTAGTTTTGGCTATCCTTTTCCCCTAGTCTTATAATTTACATAATTCTTGTAAAGTAGGTTCATTCTTGGAGGAAGCAAACCAATTGGGGAGGGAAAAAATGATCCAATGAGTATCCACAATGGGACACCAAGGGTTGATATCTAGTGTCATGCACTACATGCATGACACCTTCATGGGAAAACTTTAAACATTTATGAATAGCGGAGTCAATTCCATTCATAGAAGCTAGCCAAAGAATGTCTAACTTCACCCTAAACAAGTCTAACTCTGGGATAACATGAAAAACTGTGTCAACAGTTCTGGGTCCAACCAGGATGACCAAGGTTATTGAGCCGTAAGGTTTAAGACTCATATCATCATGCGTACAAATGGTAGATTTAGTTTCTTCATAAAAAAAGTTTGTAATGAATTTAATTATACTAATGTTTGTTTTGTGATAACATTCACACGGCTTGTGGTGTCTACCAAGACTCCTGACACAATGTTACCACTGACATGAGCGGGAATGTAAAGAGGTGAGGGTTTATTGTTCAAGGGAAGCTCTTATGATGTGAACCTCATGTCTAGTGAACCAGGTGCAGGTAAGGCAGTGGAAGTCATCGTGACCATGTTGACATATGCCTCAGGTTGAGTGACAAAATTAGTGGGATCTACAATCATGTTAACAGAATGCAATGGAAATAGATCCATGTATATCTATAATTCACTATTAGTTTTTGCAACTAATTTGTTAGCTTTTTGTTTATTCTCGCCGAGGAGAATGCTTCCATCCTCGATGTGGTCCTATATCTCATGACAAAGCTACATATATCATTCGGTATCATGTCACTACTGAATTTGACTCCATTTTTTGACAAACATTCATCGATTGTTCGACAAACATTTGTCATACAATTCACGAATTGATGAAAAAAAATTCTTCGCCATTTTTTCATTGAAATTATGACGATGAATTAAATATTGAAATAATGGCACAGATTCGTCGGTCATCAGCATCATAAAATGACTCAAATGTTCATTGAAGTATTGATGAAAATTTCATGTATCCACTGACGAATTATAACCAAAATGTAATTGCAATGGCTCTTTCGAAGCGTTGAAACAACACAAGAAGGTCATCACCATTTCGATGAAATGGGCAAGGAGTTACGAAAAATCCTTCATTGTACCTATAGCAACTTCGTTGGACCTTTTCAGTGATTTTTCACTGGCCTTCGTCAAAATTGCGATGAAACAATGCAATTTTTTTTAAAAAATATTCGTTGAAATGTACCATCGCGGAGACTCTTGGCGATGACCACCGAAGCCAACCCATTGGTGAGAGATCAATCATTGGCACATGATATAAAACTCACTCTAATATTTGATGTATTGCCAATGAATTTCATCGACAAGACAGATCCAATGTCACACTGATCTTACCTCTTCAGAAGTTTTAAATAGACCTACACCATGTCATCAGGGAGACTCTTGGCGATGACCACCGAAGCCAACCCATCGGCAAGAGATAAATCATTGACACAGGATAGAAAAATCACTCTGATAGTCCATGTATTGTTGATGACTTCTATCGGAAAGATAGATTCAATGTCACACCGATTTGACCTCTTTAGGAGTTTTGAACACTACTGGTTATTAGAAAGGCATTCTGAGGGTCTTGTTGATTAAACAAGTGTCTAAGAGAAAGTAAACAGATGGAACCTATTAATTTTCTTATTTTGGGGTTATTTAAATCATATAATAGATACCATCTTCTTGTGTATAATGTACTTATATTCATATTCGAATTTGATACCAATTTTCATTGCACATTCCATTTTACTTGCACAGAGTATTCTATAAGGAATATATTGATAATGCCAAATGATTTATGGTATTGTATAACTCTACCTATCATCATAGTTCTATTGTTCCCCCCTAGAGAATCCTACAAATACAAGTTTACAATAACAAGTCAAATAATATGAAAAAGACTTACTTCCATACAAATTAAATGATTATTCTCACAATGGAAATTGTCTAATCACAATAAAAATTCCATGAAAGGTTATCCATACTTCATAAGAGATGACTGATCATACATATAGACTACAAGATGCATAGAAAATGAATTACACTTGAGAACAACCAAGGGCTACAAGGGAAGGAGTTAATAAACGTCTGGATTGAAGAGAAAATGTGTAGGGAAAATGTTGAGCAGTGTCAAGAGAACAGGGCTTGTAGAACATATTCTTGACCTAATCAAGCTCTTGAACAACTTAAACAAAATTAAAATACTAACACATACATGAGACATGTAATGAACTTCCAATATCTATTATCTTTTTCATTAATGTAGAGGTAGGTAAAGGAGAAATAATTATAATTGTAACACTATTCATAGTCTAGCAAATTATGTTCATAATTTTTGTTCAATGGACCTCACTTTTATCATTATACTACCCATCTAATACCATATTTTAATCCAGGGAACTCAACTATCTCAGATCTAAAGAAGCACCTTCAATTAACCATTTAAAGTACTATAAAATAAGGTAATACTTTTACTTGAGAAAGATTGGGTACACTTGTAGGATTAAAGTTCTCGCAATCATTAGGATTTATTGGCACACAGACACAACCTACAACATATGAAGTAATGGATGACTAAAATTTAGTGAAATGGTCCTTAATATGTGACTGGTTTGCAAATTGATTGGTAGAAAATAAGGTTACAAATAGATCTACATAAAAAATTATGAGGAAAATCTATTGTAATCATCAAAATAGATGAAAAGTGCAAAGGAAAGAGCTGAGCTACATCTCTAGAGCCTAAAAAAACACATGCAAGAAACATTAAAAAAAAGAATAAACCAGTTTTTGGATGAATACAAAATGGTGCCTTCAGCAAGTGATTCATATGCTTTCACACCTGATAGGACATTAAGAAGCTTTTAGTCTTCCTCAGTGAAATTAACTACTTACAGAAAAAACCTAGAAACAAATATTATTTACCTCCATGTCTACCCGAGGGTAGGTATAAGAGAATTTTTTTTTGTCAATGCAATGCAAAAAAAATCAATGTGTGTGTAGGTTTGTATTACTCAAAATATCATTTCATTGCCTAAGGAAAAATACCAAAGTGATGTTTTAAATTTCAATCTTCACATAGGCTCCCTTATTGCTACACATACATATAAAAGCATTATTCAAGCTCTAAACTATTCAAATATTAAGGATTTAATTAGCTATAAGATGGATTGTTGTTTAGACATAATCCATCATCTTTTACATATCTTTATTCACTCCTAGCGGTTCAGATAAATTTGTGTAAATGAGACAGAAATGTGAATCTTTTATGACAAAGAAAATTCTTAAAAGGAGGGGGGGGAGAGCAAAGGGTAGGGGGCAAGAGAATTCCTGAAGGTATAACAAAGTATAACATTTTGATCATTATAACAATGAAACGAATCTTAAGTTTGAAGCATTAATATCATTTAGAACATTTATCATCAAGAATGAATGTAAGTAGAGAAACTTTTGCATACTTGCAGATGGTAGAAAATTTCATGGTTAAGTGGAAGCCTCCCATCAACAACAAGATCCAAATATCCTTGTATCTATCTCAATTGAGCCTCTTACACCTTCAGAGCTATCAATTTTTCCACTAACCTGTTATGCACAGCACAAAAGTCAAATTTTAGAGTTATGTCACCACTAAAAATAGAAGAAATAGAGCTTTGAAACCAAATCCAGACACAATAGAATGTGGTATTCATACAAATCCATACAAACAAACTAAACTCAGAACATTGGAATGGAAACAACTTCAATTTATGATGCAGAGCATGGATTCAGGGAATAAAGAATCATTTTTCTGCCACCATAGTGAAAAGTTAGCACTTTCTTTCATCTTTTCATATTGGTTTGATGCTTCAAACGATGCATTTTTTATATTGAAAAGTGCATTACCTTATTGAGCTTCTCTTTGTGTCAAGAATAGTTTAATATTCTCTACTTAATAGGGCCAACCATGTGATAGTGGAAGCTCATTTGGCCCCTCTCCCCCTCACATCACTCTCAATTCCCCATACCCAATCATATAACATTAATCATTCATTCATCCATTAATAACATATACCATTCATTCATTAACATATACCATTCATTAATTAACATATTCACATTCATTCATTAACATATAATATTCATTCTTTTAGTTTTTATATATTATCAAAAATATGGTTGTCATGATATGATCACAATCACTTTTTTTTTTCTTTTTTAAAGCTAAAATAATCTAAAGTGGAGTATTGTTTTCTAAATCATTTTTCCCCCCTTTAGTTGTTCTACCCTCTGCTCGTGATCTTAATGTATGCCTAGTCATTTGCTCACAACATGAATTCCGCTGCAAGGGGGGGTCTGCTTCAATAACAAAGAAATGTTAAACTAATATGTTTTATTATTATTGTTACAAGTATTTCATTAATTAAAATAACATTAGAGTGGTTCTCTTTACCTGATGGGTTGACATCATGTTCCTGAACTTATGTTATAGACTCATCCTCAACATGTTGAACACCCTCTAAATCCTGATCTGCAGTTGAAACATGAAAGGCTACATCAATTAGTACACCAATTGAAATTAAATATGTTTAAAAGAATATTAGAGTGGTCCTCTTTACCTGATGGGGCCACATCATGTTCCTAATCTTCTCTAGCCTGATCATGCTCAACACGTTGATCATGCTCTACATGCTCTAAAGTTGAAACATGAAAGGTTACATTAATTAATACACCAATTACAATTAAATATGTTTAAAAGAACTTTAGAGTGGTCCTCTTTACCTGATGAGGCCACATCATGTTCCTAATCTTCTCTAGCTTGATCATGCTCAACATGTTGATCACGCTCTACATGCTCTAAAGTATCGGGGTGCACACCATGAACTTCATCTACAGGTTGTGCTCCATCCTCACCAGACTACATTCCAATGTCATGTGTAGTATTATCATTGCTTGAATTTTTAAAACAAATAGGTATGTAATTACTTTATAGTGGAAATTAATATTGAATAGATTGCACAAGTATTCAATTTTAAATAAACTTTATTAAGTTTATTTACCTACATGTTAGATGCAGTGGAAGATTGTGTTTGCCCAGTCAAGACTCTTAGGCGTTCAACCACCCATAGCCTTGCTAGAAGGCAATCTTTAGGTCCTCTTATGTGGGAACTCTATTGAATTCAGAGCCCTACATTTTTGCATAAGATCATGAATTTTGATTCTATGGTTTGATAAAACAATTTTTTTTTTCAATTTATTATTTGGATACAATATTTCATTTATTGATACTTACAATTTGTGCGGCTAATTTCATATAACCACTAGAGCCAAGTTTGTGTTGTCCGTGTTTTTCTAGTCTTTCCTTTGTTTCCTTCGATGTGTCGGGCAGCCTATGAAAAGTTTGAAATACATTAGTTTGTATAAAAAGAAAGAGTAATCAGTATATAATTACATTGTTGATAGTATCACATACCTTCCTTGGCCTGGTGGTGTCTTTCCTTTTTTATTTTCAGCCTTCTCCTTTCCATCTAACACCAAGTCCTTCCACTCCCTCTCTGGAATCATGGGGGGACACTCGTACTTTTGTTCTTCTCTAAATGTGACCTATATTGGTCCCTCACATACTTTAGATAGGTACTAGAGCTCTTTCTTAAGGACCTTGGTTCAGTTAAATGTTTTATCACCGAAGAGCACAACTAAACGGTTAATGAGCTCATCTTTTAAATCCTGATTTTGGGCATTCCACCGTGTACGTATGGTGGGCCCAAAGAGCTCCAATGTAATATCAATTAGATTTTTATAAAAAAAATCATTTCCTGCAAAATGATCATGGGATCAATAGTCTAAAAAGAGTGATCAATAAGTAAATTTCAATTGGATTATATATAATAATAATTAAAACATTTTAAAGTACCTAGGACCCTCTCTATCTTTATGGGAACAAAATCATCGGTCACCACAAATGTGACTGAAATTGTTCTCGTACTAGTAATACGGGAAGATCCAAGAAATGCTACTAAAATATCACCAATACTAGTGGCCTCTGCATCCCCACATACATGACCTGATGCATGTTCTAGCATGTGTTCGCTATCAGAGGGTGCACTAATGGATGTCTGCATGGTATGTGTTGTCGACATTTCAGATGAAAATATAGACATGGATGATGGGGTCAGATGATGTGATGTATGCACAAGAATATCAATATGGACACTTGTACCAACCCCTACTCCTTGGACAACACTTGCAGTACTATGATCATGGCCAAGAGCATCATGAGGATGTAAAAGATCTTGTAAAAACAACACATTTTATTTCATGACATAAAAAAGTACAAAATATAAAACCATGAATGAACTTATAATGTTATAATTAAAGACCTCATGACAACTTACTTGCAAGTTTTGTGATCTCTCAGTTAATATTTTAACCCTCTCTCTTATCTCATATGTCTGAAGCATTATGAATAACAATTTAAGGATTTCTTCTTTGCATTTTTTTTGGGTCTTCCTTATCATATCGAGAGGGTTTGTTGAATAAGTGATGTCATCATCACATAATATTGATTGCACCTCCCTATGGATGCTCTCATCTACTGTTGGTGCCTTTCCCTGATTAGTCAACTGCAACAAGAATCTTAAAAACATTATCAAAACTAACCCAATAAACTTATGAAAACAACATAATAACAAAACATTTTTCCCATATCTAATTTGTACAATTACAATGAGGTAAACCTGTTGGGTAGAAGCGCATGAAGATACATTGTGATCTATGCTTTGGGCCAGAGCCTTCTCCATATGATCAATGTCCTGCTGTGAAAAAAATTAAATATAAAAAAATATTACCGAAATGAAACCAATAGACTTACAAAAAAAAACATAAGAATAAAATGGTATATTGGAGTCATTAATTGGAGGTTGGGTAAAATGGTATATAGTATGTACCACCCCCATAGTAACAGTGTTTGTAACTAAGTGATTCAAATTGTAATCAATTAGCAACTCTTCCCCTATAGTTATTGATTTTATCGCACGTACGAATACACGGTTTCCCTCGTGTGCCTCGAATATGCAATTGGGTTGCTTATTTGTTGACCCAAGTAGTGTACTGGTTATAAACCCTACAATATTCCCTGATTCTTTTTGCCTTCCATCAATGTACATAGCAACTCCTTTATTTTGATCCTTATCTTTTAGTTGTATATAATTTGTTGATAGTGCATACCTATGCATACTTCGCGTATATCGAACTAGTTGCATCCAATCTTTGTAACTATAACAGGGTCCAACATACTCCATCAATTTAGTAACTTTTTCATAACAGACCTTTATGTCATCCATGGAAAATAGGCCCAAACCATGTAATGACGATGGTGTTATGCGATATATCCTCTTGTTGATAAAAAAATCAGTGTTTATTGGAGGAAGTTCCTTGGGTACCCATTGTTTTCGTAGATGTTTGTACGTCAACGACACCTCGATGTCGCCTATGCTCTCATCATCATAAGCACATGACCCTCCTTTAGCAAGAAAAAATTCCATGCATTTATAGAATTTTTTTCTAATCTTTTGACCTCTAGTTGATCTCCCTCTTTTAGACATGCTACATGTCTCACTTTCCTCTTCTCTTCCTGAATTTCCCTCGCTCGAGGAAGACAAATCTGACAAATACCTATTTGGTGGTACCTACACTCATAAGGATTTTGGATGAAGTTATTTCATGGTGATGTGATCCTAAGGTGAAATTATGATTAATCTATCATTTCATTGCTATAATTTCATAGGTTATAAGGTAATCAAGTCTTGATAGATTGCAAGTTATTGTTACTACCATCCAAATGTGTCCATCACAAATCAAATCTACTTAAATTTTAACTCCAAAACTTTGTAACAAGTGTTAAATGTGACTATGGTCCACCAGTTACACAACCAAGGCCTCAAATGTATTCTCTAATTGTAATCAAAGGACTTATGCTCTTCATTCAAGTAAATAAACTTGAAGGGAAACACCACCAAGTGGTTTATTGGACACCTACATGACTAAAAATAGCAGAAAATTTACATTTAATTTCCATATGTCTAAGTGGTTAACGGGGAGGGTGTGAGTACTAGGCCTGGTTAAGTTATCATAAGTTTATGCTTTGGCAATAAATTTTTTTAAGTCATCTTAAATCTTCCTATGTCTAATTGCTAGGAGACTTTTGGTATGTTTTAAGGTAGGATGATTGATGAAAGATCCCAAAGAGCCTTTCTTCATGGTATCCAAGTACACATAGAAATGATCTTCTCTTATACTGTTGGACATGATTTAAAGAACTTAGCTAGGAATTATTTATTTAATCTAAAGTTTTCTCATAATGCCATCAATGGAAAAGTATGATCAAATTCTTCTATTATGAAGAATTGGTCTATGTGCCTCTAGTAATCACTATAAATGTTTGTAAGGATAAAATGGCTAATTGCATCAGGTAGGAGAGAATCAACTTTGGGTTCTTCAAAGATTATATTCCTCTATTCATAATTTTTAAGGGTTGTGCCTAGAGGAGGTTATCACTACCAAGAAGGGAGGAGACCTTTCCTTGTGATGGAACTTCAAAAAATTTCTCTGTGTTCCATTTTTATCTTGCCTTATGTCTCTGTTCATCTATGTTGTTTGGGAAAAGCCTAAGGTTGAGGTTTTACCTTTGACTTCATGTAAAACCCTAGTGTTTATCTTACACCTTGGGTGGGATTTTTTGGGCCGTTACTTTTTGGGGAGGGTTTTAAAACAACTTAAGCCCCATTTCTTTGTCTAGGTTGGGCTTGTTGATGCACCAAGTTGACACACAACATGCATGTAAGATAAAAGTGAAAGTATCTCACCTCTCCTGAAAGAGACAATCAATAATCAAACTAATCACCTCCCAAAGTCTTTGATGTTGGTTCACAATGTTGTTGTTTCACGAAGTGGTCAATATGGCTATAATGTTCAAGGGGCCTGATAGTTTTGAGCTTCTGGATTGTTTCAAGATTAAACATCTATCTAAACCTACTTTAACCTGGGGTTTTAAAGAAATAGAAAAAGATAGATCAAGGTTTTCAAACTGAAAAGAATGTTGATTCATTCAACTAATAAGACTTGTTACCTTCCAAGGAATTCCTAAACTAGAACTGTAGAATAAAATTAACCTGTAATTAATACAAAGTTTCATTCATTCACAGTGCAAACTTTAATAGTAGATTGCAAATCATCATTCAAACAAAACATAAGATAAAATTTCATTCCTTGAAAGCTTTTGAAATCAAAAGATTAACCCAAAATGAATACCATTCTAGAGCATAATATAAAGTAGGTTTAAGTCTAGCTACTCCTATTGTCAATGAAACAGATAAGCAACATTTACAAATCTGGCAAGATCACCAGTGTATAGAAACCCATGACTTCAAATTATCTCCATCTATTCTAAGAAAATCAGGAAGATAGATCATCTCCTCCTGCCAAACTGCAAAAAAATGTCTAACTTACTTCCAAAACCTTAACTTGCTTTTTCTAACCTTTTTCTTCTACCTTCTAAATCTTCTAGCTTGCTAACTAATCTACTAACTCTTTCTCTAACCTTTTATAACCCTAAAGAGATATCAACAAAAGATCCCAAAAAAAGAGGCAAAATGCCATATTTATAAAACACGTCAGATGCATCGGCCCAGTTTAGGGTTTACAATAAGTCGGTCATAGAAGAGTTTGAAACAAAGTCAAACACACATTAAATGCAAGGGCATCGACTAGATCGGCCCAGGATCTGCCACATAACTTAGATCAAAATGCATGAAGAAGATGCAAAGCAAAATGATGAGGAAGCACGACTTTCGACGCATTTTGCATTAACAACACCCTCCACTTCGCCCATACATTGCTCCATTCTGGTTTTCATCATGAAGAACATCTTCTGCAAGCCATTCACAAGTGGCTTAGGCAAAACCCTAGTTTTCCATTCAATAGCATTAATATCATTCTTTAGCTACCCCATCGTACGGTCCCAGTCTCTCTTGTTGGATTGATATTCATTAATGAATGCACTATAGGTCACTGCATAATCCAACTAGTGCCCAGCTATTGTATCCCATGATATACCTAGTCCTTTGTAGCAGGTTGTTCATATTCGCATCTGAAACCTCGAACCAGACTGACGTCATCTTTCCCTCAAGAATCCTATTGTTTTCGTTGCCTTGTTAGACTCAGCCTGCATTCATCAAACACCAATGTGAGAACCCAAAAGTTGACAAAATTTCATCAAAGTGTTAGCTCAAAATCATGATAAAACCATTAAAGTAACCATTAAGCATCAGCACTTAGGAGTTTGGGATTTCGAGCTAGCCGGGAAAAAACAATCTAGAAAGAATTTCAAAAAATTCTGAACTAGGCAGATTCTCCTGATGAAGCACCGATGCGAACAATGGATCATCAAAATGAACACAAACAACATACAATAGTGAAATTCATCAAGCTAAAGCAAGATATGTTTAAGCATTCATCATTAGATTCATCAAATTTATCCAATTTCTTAAATTCCACAAAGCATAGTAGAGAATTCAGAAAAATCTAGCTGGACCGGAATTCCGTAGATGACTCAGAACTCCAAACTTTGAAAAACTGAAGGAAACTAGGAAAATCCAGCCAGAAAGGAAAGTCCCGAAGCAGGCATAGGGTTTACCAATAGATCATTCAAATGAAGAGGGAATGCATATAACATTGTGAAATTCATCAAAATAGCATGGAATATCAAGCATTCATCACCTAAATCATTCATGTGTCCACAATTTCAAGTCACTCGAAGCTTGGCAAAAAAATTACGAAAATCCAACCTCACCGAAATTCCATGAAGAGCGTAAAACTCTGAACACCAGCACATTTCTGGGAAACTGAAGGAAAATGGAAAAAATTGACCGGGCTAGAAAATCCTGAACCTGACAAAAGACCCGAACACCGGCCACAAGCTTCCTCAAATTGACCAAAGGTCACAAATTTGAGGACCCTGGGCACAAAAATTGTTTCACATGAGCCTCCTATAGATCTTCTTCCAATCCTAGGCTCAATCGAAAGCAGATCAAGATGAAATGGTGATGCCCTAGGCACGAAACCCTATATTTTAACCATGAATGCACAGGGCAAGCCATGAAATGCCCAAACACGCAGGAACTCAAACTCCAAACAAGACCATAACTCTTTAAAGCACAACAAGATGAAAATATCAACTCAGGAGAACGCAAATGATAAAGCAAACTGGCATAAAGCTCCAAAAATTGACCAAACTCAGAAACTCGATGGCCAGATGGAAATCCAAAAAAATCTGACCCAAGCAAAATTCTGCGAAGGCCAGAAATCTCCAAATTGCAGTGTAAAACAGGCTGAGCCAGACTTCGAGCGCAATGTGGGAAAACACAGGGAAGGAGGAAAAACTAGGAAAATCCGACTAGGGCGGACAATCCCAAACGACTCAAAACCGAACAATGACATGGATACCAGAGTTTGAAGGAAAACTTAGAAAATATGGACGTACTAGAAAATCCTGAACTAGGGTAAAAACCGAACTTCGCCCAAAACATAAGATTTTCAATATTCAACTTGGGAAAAACACTTGGGCAAGATAGATAAACATATTAAGCACATGCCAAGGCAAAGAAAAACCTCAAAATTGAAGGGGGAAAAACACAAAGAGCGAAAGCAAAAGAGGGTCCCATTTTAATCAAATTTAAAATGGGGTGGTTATGCAAGGCATAACAATTAGCGACTTGGCTGGGAAAATGGTTTAACCATTTTCAGAAAACTGAGGGATTCAGTTACCCAGAACTCATGGGTATGTGCAGGATCATGATGGGCCAAAAAGTGGCAATATGATGGGTATTTGTAGGGGTATGTGGCTGACTACATTTTTACCCAAAATTGATGAAATGAAAAGGGTTTTAAAGGGAGATTCTCACTTTCCACCAATATAAATTATGCTTCACTTTGAATTTAATAAATAATTATTATTCATTTTCTATTTGAATTACGACTAAAGTCTGATTGATAGGCTAATTGAAAAACATCTATAGCTTTCAAAGCATCACATTTTTGAATCCAAAACATGTGTCACATTATATGCTTCATACTATAGGATTAAAAAAAAAAAAATGAATTTCATGAAGTTTTGACCAAGTTAAGGTGGTCAGACATACAAGTTTTTATATTTTTTTAAAGTTGTAATAAAAAAATTCACAATTAATTATTTACTTAGAAAAAAATTATAAAAAATATACATCACATCCGGACATGAGTCCTCTACTTATGTCTAAAATCTTATAAAAAAATATTATGAGTTTATTGTGGTTAGGGTGGTCAGATAGACACCTACTTCTTATTTTTTCCCTGAAATTTAAGTACTACTGCATTCAAATTTCATATTTTCACCAAATAGATTTTTTTATTTTCTAAATAAACCTAGTAGTTTAGAAACTACAATCAATTTTCTATAGATTCTATTCTTACACATTTTTGAAATAATATAGATAACTTATTCAAATTTTTACGTCAAGTTGCCTAACTCTAATTTTTCTAAATTTTTCGCCACTTAAGGGCCTGTTTTTCCCATGATGATCTTGCACATACCCTCATAGTTTATTGACATAACAATTCCAGTTAGGTCAGTCCCAACAAACAAGGTTGAGCTAGAATCTCAAATGTAAATCACCACTGGCTACCCCTGAATCTATGTGTGTGCTTGATGGTGCATCACCCTTTTACAAAGTTTTCCTCATCTTTTGAACAATTATGCACAAGATTTGAACTACATGAGTTGATTCCCTTTAACTATTGTGCAATGATATCTTGGGCATTGCTTCGCTGCCAGTCAAGCATCCATAGCTCTGATGGAGATACCTCTAGTTTTCCCATAGCATTGCTCTACTGCCAGTCAAGCATCCATAGCCCCGGTAGAGATATTGGAATCACCCATTCAATATTGAGTTTTCTTTTCTTAGATAGTTCTCTTCTTTTTTTTTTAAATAGTTCCTTCATTCAATTCCTTCTCAATATGTTAGATGTCCAACATCTGTACTGAGTTGAAAACTATCATGGACCTCATAACAAGATCTGGGGAATCAAATTTTTCACTCAAGTCTTGCAACACCATCGTCCTAAGACAAATATACCAATACAAAAGGAGATGTTTCTGATGATTTGTGACAAATTCAATCATAGTTAGTGAATATTGCTTACTTTACACCTTGTTCTCAATGACTTTCCACAACTCTCATTGACAATGGACATAAAACAACAAATTTAGGACAAAATCATCCAATCAGAAAACCTAAAAAAATCTAAACCAACCTCTCCTAGTAACTAAAGTATACTTCACATATCAACCCCCTTACTCAATTGGATAAAATGAAGGGCCCCACAAAAAAGGGAAAAGAAAAAATGAATGAAACAACAAACTATTTACATATATACAACCCAACAAAATACCAGACCTTTTACAACCCAAAATAATGTTTGAGAAACTATTCATTGATAGGCAATGGAACAGGTTCTCTTGTTAAACTACTCAGTCGGAAAGCATTTTTTCATAGGATTTCAGTAATTTGATAGGGACCCAACCAGAGCTTATCAAGCATCTAGTGGTCACCCTTCTTTTCATTGGCTTTATCCCATAGTAAGACAAGGTCTGATATCCTGAAAGCCTTGACTTTGGCTCTTTTGTCAAACCAACGTTTGACAATAGCTTGGTGCCTAAAGAATTGCTACAAAGCAACATCTCTTTGCTCTTCTAATTTTAGTAAACCAGCTAACCTTACTTTAATCCTATCATTAGTAGAGTAAAATTATTGCATAAATTTCAAGACAGGTATTTGCAAGTGAATAGGGAACACAGGCTCTTGGCCATACACTAGCTTAAATGGTGAAGTCTTTAATGCAGCCTTGATCCTAGTCCTATCCGCCCATAACACAAATCTTAACTGGGTGTTCCAATCTCTAGGATTATTCTCTAACAATTTTTTGATTACTCCTAGGAGATTCTTATTAGTTGATTCTGCAATTCCATTTCCTTGTGGATAATAGTTTGAAGAATACTTTAAAACAATACTATGATAATAAGCCATGAAATGAACTTGGCAGAAGAAAAGGCCGGGCCATTGTCACCTACCAGTGCAAAGGGTACTCCAAACCTGGTTGTGATGCATTCAGTGAGGAACTTGATTACTACCTCCATTGTGCTATTCTTGCAAGGTATAGCTTTTGTCCATCTTGTGCAGTAATCCATGGCATTCAAAATGAATTTATGTCTTGCAGAAGAATTTGGGTTAATTACCCTAATAAAATCAAGTGCCCATTGGGAAAATGGCCTTACCTCATAAATAGGCTGCAATGGCATGGTTGGATGGCGCTCTCTTGATGCAAAATTTTGACATATATGACATGTCCTTACATGTTGGTGGGCATCCTTAAACACACCTGGCCAATAATAACCAGATCTAAGGATATGATGTGCTAAAGAATTTGTGAAACCATGACCAGTGCCATGTTTCCCATGAAATTTAGCAATTGCGTGCTTGGCTTCTTATTGATCAAGGCATCGTAGATAAACCCCCTCAAAATTCTTTATGTATAACAATCCTCCTTTGAGAATATAATGGAAGCTTTTCATTCTCAATGCTCTCCTCTGAGTTGTATTCATTCCCTCTGGGCACCAATTATTGAGCATGAAATAAATAATATCGACATACCAAGAGTCATTAGAAAAAGACTGTGTTGTGTACTACTGACAAGTAATGTTCTTACTAGCATCTGCCATTGCTTTAGATAGGCATTGACCTCAAACAATTTTCATATTTTGAATCTCCAGATCAAACTCCTGCAAAATAGCCATCCATTTACCCCTTCGTTCTCCCAACTCGCTCTGTATAAGTAGAGACTTCATAGCAGCATCAGGAACCACATCAATGATCTGACTTTGAAGGATATAATTCCTAAACTTCTTGATAGCTCTAACCAACACAAAAGCTTGTTTCTCAAGAGGTGGGTACTTGACTTCAACATTCTTAAACAGAGAGCTCATGAAGGAAATTGGCCTTTCATCCCCCTCCTCTCTTCGTTGTGTCGGGACAGCTGCACATGAGTGTTCAAAGGTAAAAGAATAGATATAAAATGGCTTCAAGTAGTCAAGACTGTTGAGGACTGGCACCTTTGAAATGGATTGCTTAACTTGAGAAAAAATAGCCTTTGCCTCATTACTCCATTCTATTCTAGCATCTTTCTTCTTCATTTCATTTAAAGGTTTAACAATTTCTGCAAAACCTATGATAAACTTCCTCATAAAGTTGATCTTTCAGAAGAAATATCTCATCTCCTTCTTACTTCCTAGCATGGTTAACTTCATAATAGACTCAACTCGGTCTGGATCTATCAATATCCCTCTTTCTGAGATTATGTGTCCCAAAATTTTCCCTTCAGAAACCCCAAACACACACTTTTTAGGATTCAGAGAAACATCATATTGGATACATCTTTCAAGAACTTTAGCCAAGTTTGTAGCATGGTTTAGTCTATCTTTAGAGAATACTACCAGGTCATCCATATAAATGATGATGCACTTACCAATCAAATCTTTGAACGCTACATCCATTGCACACTAAAAGGTTGCTCCAATGTTTATCAAACCAAATGGCATCCTCCTGTAAGCAAATGTTACCCACTTAGTAGTGAAGGTTTTCTTCATTTTGTGTTCATAATTAACGATCACTTGATTATACCCAGAATAACCATCCAGGAATGACATCATTTGGGACCCATTGACAGTTTGCAAGAATTCATTTAGAGAAGGGAGTGGGTAGTTGTCTTTTTTTCGAAGCTCTATTCAGATTCCTAAAATTTACACATAGCCTGATCTCCCCATTCTTTTTACAAACTAGAACCAAGTTAGCCACCCATGTTGAATGTCGTATAGGGAAGATTATTCTTGCATAAAGCAATTTCTGAACTTCCATAAAGATCAGTGGTTCAATCAAGGCGTTGAAAGGATATTGTTTCTACAGAAATGGTCTAGCTTCAGGCTTCAAAGGAATAGTATGAGTTATCACAGAAGTATCAATTTTTTTTAGATCTTCATACCCCCAAGCTATTGCAGCAATATATTTTTCAGTGCCCTCAATATATCTTCTCTAATTGCTTCAGGGTAGGCTTTTCCTATGTAAACATTCCTTTCAGGGCTAGAGTTAGCTAAGTTAACAGTTTCATATTCACCTCCATTTTCTTCAGTTGATACCTTTTCCTGAGCCCTTGGATCTGAATCAAAAATTCTCTCTAAGTCCACCATTCCCTTGGGAATGCTATTAATTTTTAAGTTGAAGACATCTTCTATATCACAGTATTTTGGGTTCTAGTGTCCTTGATCCTTGTCATACTCATCGATGATTTATCCTTTGAAAACATCTAAGCTTGCTAGAAAAGCAAGGATATGCCAATCATCATCGAAGACTTGAAAGTTCCTGAATTATCAGGGACAACTAGGGTGGATATCAATTCTATTGAGAATCTCTTGAGCTTGGAGCCTTGCATGGGCTCTAGGGTACTTGCAACAATAGCTAATGAATCGACTATTTGATTCTCCTCTCTAGGGATTAAACTAATCCCAAAAGCATAAAAGTCTTCAATTAGGTTCCACACCCGATTTCTATAAGCTGCCAACCTTTTATTGTGGCATGTGTACTAGTTGCGTACTTTCTTTAGAATCACTTATGAATCTCCTTTAACCATCAAGGCAGTAACTTTCTTTTTATGCGTGAACATCAGTCCTCAAGCTAATGCTTCATATTCTGCTATATTGTTAGTGCATCCAAACTACAACCTGTAAGAAGCAAAATATGTTTTCCCTTCTGGGTTGGTTAACTCAATTCCAACACCACACCCTATTTTAGATTTGGATTCATCAAATGTGAGGGTCCATAGCTGATTATGAGTTGGGGTTGATCTCTTTGAGCTTATTATGGGTGCTTGGATAAGATAAGCCATAGGTGGGGCCACTTGATCTTTTGCATCAAATATTGGGAATGGGTGTTCAATAGGTTCATCAGGTGCAATATCCAATTACCGCTCAGATATATCATGTAATCCTAGGATATCTTTCCGATAGTTATTTGTATCTTTGATTTACCCCTTGGGTTTTGGTATACTTGTGAGTGTAGGGGTGTCAAACGAACCCTGGGGTTGTTCAACATAACTATGTTGGTCTGGTATTATGTCTGGGGTAAGTTCAGTTTGAGGAGGGACTTTCTCTGAAGGTATATTATCCCTGGTTAACATTATCACATTTTTGGCTTCAAATGAGAAGTGACCTGAAATGGTCTCAAGGTGACTTGGTCTAGTTTCTTCAGTTTGGAAAACATGATTTAGAACACTGATGTAGGGTTGGCAGGTCGATTCTGAATGATTTTGGTAGTGCACCCTGCACCAATTTGGGAGTAGAAGACTCCACAAATCGATATCTTCCCCTAAGACCAGCTGATCTTGTTGCAACTTCTTGATCAATACCTACTGGTTCACACTAATCATGGGATCAGGGAATTCTTGCATTGACAAATCATTAGAATCAAGAACCAAAAGAATCAGAATTTCCTCTATTTTATAAACCCCTACCTCAGTTTCAAAATAAGCTACCTTGTTGGGACAGTCATACTCAGTGATGATATGTTTTCGGTGAGGTTTACTCTAAATCCTAATGTGTGTATGAATTCCCCCCCATAGTAGCCACATATGTAAAAAGTCGAGGGAGAGATATCCCCCTATACTCTTCATTAGATCTCTGCTCAAAAGCATACCGTAAGTCTCAAGAATGTCTGCTACCTAGATATCCATATTGGTTTGAATCCTAGGGTAAGACCCTACTTGTACAAGTATATTTCTTAATTCTCCAACTACATTAACCTTTGTTTTATCAAGTTGGATGACCTTCTTGTTTGTTTGTACATGATTCAATCCTAGTTTCTTGCATACAGAAAAGGGCATAACATTGCCATAAGCCCTTGAATCTAGTAGACAATTGTGCAGATTCTTCCCAAAGATTCTCAAACTTAAAATAAATGGTGGGGTCCCTACCTTGTTTCTGAGAAAAGTTGCGTTCATGTCCGTAGTGGGTGCCACCTTGGTTTTCCCTTTTGATTTATCATCTTCTTCCAAAGCTTTCAGAACTATATCTCGTTGGGAAGTGCACCATTTTAGGATGTCAAAGTATGACAAAGAGGTTTTCTATTTCTGCATCTCGAAACAATATCAAATTATGTGTTATAACTTGGATTATATTTGAAAACACCATATGAATTACCTTTGCGAGGGAAGTTAGGCAGACCCTTTGGAGGAGGAGGGTTGTTATCAGCACTCTGATTCAGAGACACCATGTGGTTAGGTGGTGTTGATGTAGTGAACAAACCTTTATTCTAGTTTCTTAGGAAGTGTCCTCCCTTTGTCTGAAAGGCTTGGGCATCATACACATCATCCTCTGGTTCACTCTCATTCTGAATTGGGAATGAAGGTTCTTCTTCAAAGAGGTCATAAGCCATTGCTGTATCCACTAAGCCACATCCTTTATTTGAATTCCCTTGAAATGTTTGGGCATTTCTCTATGCCATCTTCACAACCTTCTCCATTTCAAGATAGTTCACCTCAGAATGAGTTGCAGTATCATGTAGCCTGCACCAGTTAGTCATAAAATTGAGGTCAGCCACATTTGCAGTATGTGGTCTTTCCTCATTAGCTTGATAATTGTGAGAAACCCCACCATTATTTGGCCCTGTGTTCCATTGTCTGTTGTTCTTAGGCCTTTGGTTATATCGTCTATTCTGATTTTGATAGCCTTGGTTAGGGAAGTTTTGGCCTTGATAATTCCTCTGGTTTTGATTGTTGTTGTTCTGATAATTACCCTGATTATTATTATTCTGGTTAGGGTAATTTCCTTGATTAGCATAATTACCTTGGTTCTGAGAGGGGTTCATTTTAAGCTGAGCCATGTCATTTGTGACTTGAGATAGAGTCTTCTTTAGGGTCTCCACCTCATTTGTGAGTTGAACTGTCCTTTCACTCTCATCATTCTTAGCAACAGCTGGCTGACCGACATGATTTGGTATTCCAGCTTGATTATGATGACCATGTGGACTATGATGAGCCTGTGATTGTTGAGAGAAGTCAGGAGCTCCATTGGCAAAGAATGGAACATGAGATTAAGTTTGCAACTCATACATAGGTCCATAATGGGAAGGAGACATCCCTGGGATAGTATTGAATAAAGGGGCTGGATTAGGCATCTGATACCCCATAGAAGGAAAACCTCCTCCCAAGTTCCCTTGTTGAGAGCTAGTTTGTTGTTACAGCTTGATGGCTAGATGATAAACTTTAGACAGAGAATCAATATCTGCTGGCTGATAGGTCCATTGTAGGAACAAGCCAAGCAAAGGTTCTATAACTCTAAAATATGCCTGAATGGCACTATTCTCAACAACTAGATAGGGGTCCTACAATCTCCTATACATTCGTTGAAACCTTGTATTAAACAAGGGGAGTGATTCACATGGCTCCTTTCTAATGGTAGAAAATTTATGGAACAAAATGGTTGGGTCCACATAAACTCTGAACTGATTGATGAAAGCATTCTCTAGATTTGTCCAACTCAGAATAGAACCTTGTGGAAGATTTAGGTACTAGATGTATGCCATATCCCCTAACGAATAAGGGAACAACCTACAAACCACATCATGGTGAGCTATCTGGGATCTGGTACAAGCATCCTTAAAATCTTGTATGTGCTCCTCAACACTCCTTGATTCACCATGAATGTATTTGGGACAAAATCTCTTAGGATTCTTAGGCATATCATGAAAGCCTCCAAGAATAGTCCCCAATGGAGAGGGATTTTTCATAAAAAATGCCATTGGTGAGAGTGGTGGAGGTTGAGCCAGCTGTTGGATGGGCTGAACCAGCTGTAATGGAAATTGAGGTGCATTTGATGGTGAATTCATGGGTATCAACTAGGGTATTGGTGAAAATCCTTATGGAGTAGGTGGAGCTGACAAGGGTGGTAGAATGGTTTCCCTATGAATCTTGTGTCTCATTGGGGTCTTGAGTTCTATCAAAGGCGGTGGGTTTTCAGTTGATCAAAGAACTCTATGGGACCTCTCTGGTGAGAAAGACCCAATGTTATCTAGTTTTCTCTTCTTGCCCTCCCTCTAGCACCAGTTCTTGTTGATGCGCCAAGTTGACACACAACATGCAAGTTAGATAAAAGTGAAAGTATCTCACCTCTCCTGAAAGAGACAATCAATAATCAAACTAATCACCTCCCAAGGTCTTTTATGTTGGTTCATAATGTTGTTGTTTCATGAAGTGGTCAATATGGTTGTAATGTTCAAGGGGCCTGCTAGTTTTGAGCTTTTTAATTCTTGAAAGATCAAACATCTATCTAAACCTACTTTAACCAAGGGTTATAGAGAAATAGAAATTGATAGATCAAGGTTTTCGAATTGAAAAGAATGTTGATTCATTCAACTAATCAGACTTATTACCTTCCAAGGAATTCCTAAACTAGAACTACAAAATAAAATTAACATGTAATTGATACAAAGTTTCATTCATTCACAGTGCAAACTTTAATAGTAGATTGCAAATCATCATTCAAACAAAACATAAGATAAAATTTCATTCCTTGAAATATTTTCAAATCAAAAGATTAACCCAAAATGAATACCATTCTAGAGCATAATATAAAGTAGGTTTAATTCTGGTTGCTTCTACTATCAATGAAACATATAAGTAGCATTTACAAATTTGGCAAGATCACTAGTGTATAGAAACCCATATCTTCAAATTATCTCCATCTATGCTAAGAAAATTAGGAAGATAGATCATCTCCTCCTCCTGTCGAACTGCAAAAAGACGTCTAACTTACTTCCAAAACCCTAACTTGCTTTTTCTAACCATTTTCTTCTACCTTCTGAATCTTCCAGCTTGCTAACTAATCCACTAACTCTTTCTCTAACCTTTTCTAACCCTAAAGAGATAGCAACAAAAGATCCCAAAAAAAGAGGAAAAATGCCATATTTATAAAATGCGTCAGATGCATCAGCCTAGTTTAGTGTTTACAATAAGTCAGTCATAGAAGAAGTCAGCCCTAGAAGAGTTCCAAAAAAAGTCAAACATGCATTAAATGCAAGGGCACTGACTAGATTGGCCCAGGATCTGCCACATAACTCAGATCAAAACAGGTGAAGAAGAGGCAAAGCGAAATGATGAGGAAGCACGACTTTTGACATGTTTTGCATTAACTGCATTCTCCACTTTTCCCATACCTTGCTCCATTCTGGCCTTCATTATCAATAATTTCTTTTGCAAGCCATTCACAAGTGGCATAGGCGAAACCCTAGTTCACCATTCAATAGCATTAATATCATTCTTTAGCTACCCCATCGTACGGTCCCAGTCTCTCTTGTTGGATTGATATTCATTAATGACTGCATTGTAGGTCACTGCATCATCGATCTCGTGCCCAACTACTATAACCCATGATAACCTAGTCCTTTGTAGTAGGGTGTTCATATTCTCATCTAAAACCCAAACCAAATTGATGCCATCTTTCCCTCAAGAATCCCATTCTTTATGTACAGCTTCATTATTTTTTTGCTTTAGAGATGGATGATCCCTTTGTGCCCTTCTAAGCCTTTCTAGCCGCTGCCTTGCTAGACTCTGTAGACATCTAAATTTGGACACTTAATTTATCCAAATTCATCCTCTTTCATCTTATTTTCATTAATTAAGTAATACTACTATTATTTAATTAATATCTTTAATTCTGCCAAATCCCTAAGGTATTTAATCAATAATACCTTATGTATTTAATCCTCCTTCCATCAATTGAATTAAATAAATATTCCATTTATTTAATTCCCTTCATGTCACATCCTCCATCATTTTTATCTTATCCTAATCCTTCTTCTAATCCCATCATTAGGATGTGCACATGCCTAATCCTTGATTAGGATGTGTCACATCCTCCAACTTTTCAAGTTGGCCTCTAATCTCTCTTAGCCACCTAACCTTCCTCTAACCCCTCATCAACTTGTCTAATCACCCCCTTTAGTCAACTCTTCCCATCCCCCAAGGAATTTTTAATTCCTTTTGTCTTCCCAAAGTCCTCTCAAGGAATTTTTAATTCCTTTTATCTTTCCAAGGAATATTAAATTCCTTCTCTTCCCCATGTCCTTTATGACATGTGTCCTTAGTCAACCCTATTAAGTGTTTTTCTTTTTTGACAAGGCATCTCCACTTCCCTATGTGAATTTTTAATTCACCTTCCCCAATGCACCCAAAAGGAATTTTTAATTCCTTCACTTCTCCCCACATGTCCTTCACTTATTCTTTATTATTTCCCATCTCCCCATGAGAATATTTGAGGAATTTTTAATTCCTCACATGTCCTCTCACCCACATGGGTACAAGTACCTCCTTTATGAGGAGATCTTGTCCAATACCAAGGTACTTTGTACCCCCCTCCATGTCATGTACTCCTCCTTCCACCTCATGTCCACTTCACCTTTTAGGGCTATATCACATGCCACATGTCAAGATGTGAGGGCTTGTGAGTTATCAACTCACCATAGCCCTACATCTTGATGTTTGGTGGCTCAATCTTGACCCTCCATTTCTTCTAGGAATTCTCAAAATTCCTATAAATACCCCCTCTTTTCTCTCAGTTTAGAAGAGATCATTTTGCTAGCCAAACTCTTGCAGTTTTATTTCTCAACCCACACTTAGCCATTTTCATGTTTTCATCCATTTCCATCCATCTTCACATCCTCATCTAGTTTGTATATCTTGCCATCCAAGGAGCATACACATCAAAGATCGAAGGGCCAACCAAAGGATCAATTCGAGACAAGGTATAAGGTTCCATTTTTTGCTTTTTACTTTGTGTTGTTTCCAACTTAGGCTAATCTTGAGGTGTAGGTTGTTTTGGTGTTCATTTGCACTCTTTTACTTGCTGCTCTTTTTCTAACGCTCACATTCGACCTATCACAGACTCAACCTGCATTCATCAAACACCAATGTGAGAACCCAAAATTTGACAACATTTCATCAAAGTGTTAGCTCAAAATATTGATAAAACCATTAAAGTAACCATTAAGCATCAACACTGAGGAGTTCAGGATTTCGAGCTAGCCAGGGAAAACCAATTTGGAAAGAATTTCAAAAAATTTCGAACAAGGTGGATTCTCCCGATGAAGCACCAATGCCAACAATGGATCATCAAAATGAGCACACACAACATACAATAGTGAAATTCATCAAGATAAAGCAAGATATGTTTAAGCATTCATCATTAGATTCATTAATTTTACCCAATTTCTTAAATTCCACAAAGCATAGTAGAGAATTAGGAAAAATATAGCTAGACCAAAATTTTGTGGATGGCTCGGAACTCCAAACTTCAAAAAACTGAAGGAAACTAGGAAAATCTAGCCATAAAGGAAAGTCCTGAAGCAAGCATAAGGTTTACCAATAGATCATTCGAATGAAGAGGGAATGCATATAGCATTGTAAAATTTATCAAAATAAGCATGGAACATCAAGCATTCATCACCTAAGTCATTCTTGTGTCCACAATTTCAAGTCACTCAAAGCTTGGCAGAAAAATCAGGAAAATTTGACCTGACCGGAATTTTGCGAACAACGCAAAACTCTGAACACGAGCACATTTCTAGGAAATTGAAGGAAACCGGGAAAATTTGACCAGGCAGGAAAATCCTGAACCTGATAGAAAACCTGAACACCAGCCATGAGCTCGCTCAAATTGACCAAAGGTCACAAATTGGATGACCCTAGGCACAAAAATATTTTAACATGAGCCTCCTATAGATCTTCCAATCCTAAGCTCAATCGAAAGAAGATCAAGACAAAATGGTGATGTCCTAGGCACGAAACCCTATATTTTAACCATGAACGCACAGGACAAGCCATGAAATGCCCAAACACGCAGGAACTTGAACTCCAAGCAAGACCGTAACTTTTGAAAGCACAACAAGATGAACATCTCAATTCAGGAGAAAGAAAATGATGAAGAAAAAATGGCATAAAGCTCCAATAATCGACCAAACTCAGAAACCCAATGGCCAGAAGGAAATCTAGAAAAATTTGACCTTAGGTGGAATTCTGCGAAGGCCAAAAATCTCTGAACTGTAGTGTAAAACAGGTCAAGCCAGACTTTGAGCACAATCCAGGAAAACGGAGGGAAGGAGGAAAAACTGGGAAAATATGACCGGGGTGGAAAATCCTGAACTGGCTCGAAAACCCAAACAATGGTGTGGATACTGGAGTTTGAAAGAAAACTGGGAAAATCTAGACGGACCAGAAAATCCCGAACCAGGGTAAAAACTTGAACTTTTCCCAAAACATACGATTTTCAATATTCAACTTGAAAAAAACAATTGGGCAAGCAAGATAAACATATTAAGCACATTCCAAGGCAAAGAAAAACCTCAAAATTGAAGGGGGAAAACCACAAAGAGTGAAAGCAAAAGAGGGTCCCATTTTAATCAAATTTAAAATGGGGTGGTTATGCAAGGCATAATAGGGCTCCTTTTGATTTATCATTTTATTTCCTTCGCCTGACTTTATTATTTCTTAAGTCTTGGATGGTCTCATGCTCCCTCATTTAAAAAACAACTTATGTCATTGTTTATCATCGTCCTAGTGATGTCCCCTCATTCTTTTAATAAATTTTCTATATTTTGTAGAGGGACAAGTTTGCGTCACCGTAGATCAATTATCATTTGATCTCAGTCGTTCCCCACCATCCCGTGATGACTCCACCACACTGTTTTGGTTTATCACAATATCACAGGTGAGCACCACATGTCTCATTTAATGAAGCCAAAGAGATGATAGAAATACTTTGATACATTTATTTGGTTCTAATACATTATGTAGCAGGTTACTATTTAAGCATTTATGAGATGCATGTGTTTCAAATCAATGGAGATGTTATAATCTCAATAGGAAAGGGGCTTGATGGTTAATGAAAAAGCTGGTGACTGTGTTGAACGAACAGGATTACCGATGGTTGAGATCCACAGTTGCCTGCGATAGCATGATCAGAAGTTTCGACATCTTTATCCATCACGATATTGCAGGTGAGCGCCACGTGGATTTCCTTAGAAACACAGAGTATGGTGGGCCCTTATTGAAATGATGGAGATCATGTTAGTTTTTTTTGAAGGCAGCCATTCAATCATTTGACCAAAGTGAAGGATCAACGGCTACTATTTGAATCTGCATCAAATGTGATTACAAGGTTCTATTATGTAATTTCATATTTCTGTTTAGCCCTCCTAGAGAACTAAAAACTCAAGATTACAGCTACCCTCCTAGAGAACTAGGTGTTGAAGAGAGCCAAGATACAGACACTAGATAGATGGCATATAGGTCATTTGTAGTAGACAATGAATTTTGATGGAGTAAATGAGGATATCTAAGTTGCGGATTAAGATTTTGGTATCAGTTGTTTGTTAAATTTATGCAGTTATTTTATTGTCTCCATTCTGATGCTTCTCTATTGTTTAAATTGATATAACAAGTTTATACTCAGTTTATCATTGTACATTTTCTATATATGTGTGATCTGGTTATTCAGTTCTCTAAAGTGGGGATTAAAATATTTTAATCAATCAAAACAATTAGGAAGTGTTACTTGGATTAATAAAAAGAATCACATAACTAGAATTTCCATTCTATCTCAAGAAGAGTTTGTTAATTATTCACTTGCACGTTTACACAAGTTGTGAACAATTTATGTGCTTGACAGTTTCAATTATTGCAATTATTGAAATCCACATTTGCAGATATTCATTAGACTCCATATACCCAATAAGTCACTGGTCTCCCCTTGTATTCTTTTATAATTTTTATTATTCTTATTTATTTTACACTTACATTTACAAATACACATACATATGCATTTATTGTTTTCATTTATTTCTCATGTAGTTTAATAGTTTGATCGATTTCATATTATATGTGTTGAAGACTTTAGAATTTCAATTATATTAATTTATGGATATGTTGTATCTATAACACTACAAAACCATATGCTCTTTGTATTTACACTTGCATTTGGAAATACACATTTATATACATAGATATAGATTTCTTTAATAATATGTTGCATTTATTGTTCTAGGAGAGCATCCAGTAATTGCATTTACATTTACATTTAAAAATACATATACATACATACATACATACATATGTGTGTGTGTATCATTTATATTCAATGTTTAGAAACAACCCATTAGGTCTGCACATGGATAAAAATTCATAAAATCAGATCTCCCATACATATTTTGTTGAAACCTAGGCTTGAACCTCTCATTTCACATGCTTTTCTTCACAAAACTCTTGAGGATAGTAGCTATACCTTCTATATTTCTCATCCTACGCCATATTCATGCATCCTAAAATTACAACAGTATCCATGGGGCCTCTTACACAAGCTACAGTAATCACAAAAAGTGTAATAGCCCCTTTATATCATGTTTGGACTACAAAACCGTCAAAAATAGGGTAACTCAGATTATGATTTATTGGTGAGCTGTATGGACAAAATCATTAACACCAGCTCATTCTTGGAGTCTTTTGAAAGAGAAGCGAATCAGGTGGTAGTTAAGTACAAACCTTATAGTGTCAATGTGAATGAGGTGATCAATTTTGATTGGCCAACTGATGAAGAGTAACCGAAATGGGTAAATGTATATTTAACTATGGAAGAGTGAAAAGGAGTAGGCTGCTAATGGTTGACAAATCAGCTATTGCAGTTACAACAGATTCCAGTTTTATTTTTTGGTGACAATCTAGGCATGAAATTATTGATTTTTTTTGTTGTTGCATCAACCATTCTTAGTGGGCACGATGAACAAGAAGATTCTCTGGGGAGATTGTTGTTGTAACAAATTTTTGGAATATCACAAGGCGATCCAATTGGTTGGTGACATGTGTGCTTTCTATCTCGATGCTTGTTTTCTCCTTCTTTTTCTATAAGAAGGATTTCAAGGCTAGAAGTACGGGTTAGCAAGTTATATATTTTTGGTCGAGTCTAGATGAAGTTGCAGAGCAAACTGTAACGTCTGATGGTTTTAGGGAAAATGCAATTTAGGTTTTGAGTCATTCTATAGTAGGTTTTGAATTCATGGGGATTTGATGTTTTATGATAGTACTGGCATTTGAATTGATATAATTAATAAAAACTCATGTCTCTCCATTGTACAAGCATATTTGAATTTTGAATAAAATGATCAAGGGTTGTTTCATTCATCTCACTGTTGTGCTGTATTTGATTCTTGTTTTAGCTTTAATTCAAGCAATTAATTAAAATTCTTGAATGGGATTGTAGGTGGATATGTTTTGTATAATGATTTGATAAGTAGTATTGGGTTAGAATACATATTGATGAGATTGTAAAACAATGTTATCAAGGATCTTATATGTTATGTGTTAAATCTATCATAAACCCTTAGATGCTTATAAAGTTGACTCCTCCAATGGATATATGGCACTGATCTAAGTTGTACTTATTCATACAGTTTAGTATTTGTTTTCCCTTACCTAGAGCTTGCCACAAATTGCAAATCAATGACTATCTTATACTGTGAAATGTTGTTATAGTTATCTCATGCTCCAAATAGTTGATATTATTGATAAACAACCAATTCTATTATGTATTATCCTATTATGTCGAGCTATTAAATGAGATTATTTTTTGTTGTTAATGTTGTTTATGATGATGGTGCAGAGGTTGTAAATGCATTAAGGGATCACCCTCCAGGGTCTTGCAGAGCCCAAAGTGTAGGAGTTTTTTAAAATCCTCGTCAGTTGGTCCAAGTCCTTCAAGCTGCCCTTTATTGGAATTGGAAATTCCATAGGTAGATTAGAAGATCAACCTACTTACTATAAAAACAACCAACACCTTGCATATGTTTGTGGTGGAGGTATTAAAGAAGAATTGTATGCCTCTATTTCCATTCATTAGATCTACCTTATCCTAGCATATACTTGGGCTAAGTCTAAAATTGCTTCAGACTCGTGTGATGAAGGCTATGTGTGATGAAATCCTAGACCTCAACCAAGATGTCAGATTATGGGAGTTTTTGAGACCTGAGGTCTGGTCGATAAAAATGTGAAAGACTAAGCTATTTTTTTTATGTCTTATCTTATACCATTTTATGAGAATGGTGCCAATGTATGAGAAGATCTTTGGAAACTAGGCATGAAAATTATAGGTTAAAGAGAATGGGGGTGCCAAACTTATAGTACTCATTGCCCCTTGGTTGTGAATTTTCCTGAGTTCCCTCAACCTCATCCTTAGTGCCTGGTATTGACCTTGTTTTCACTCCTCCAAACTCTTCCAGCTGATATTGACCTTGTTTTCCTCCAAACTCTTTCGCGCTGGTATTGACCTTGTTTTAACTCCAAACTCTTCTTGGCATTGGCATTGACCTTTTTTTTTCACTACTCCAAACTCTTCCTCGGCATAGTATTGACCTTTCACTTCTCCAATTTGATGAGCTACAACCTAGTTTTGTTAGGTTTTTTTATATGTTAATTAAATTGAAAATTTTGTGCCATTTAGCTAAGTTTTAATATTCTACAATATAGTTAAGTATATATTAGCTATATTTTACATAATAAATAATATAATTATTCAACTTATTATAATTATATATTATATTCTTTAACAAAATTCTTAAATATGTATAAAATTATTATAATTAATAATTAATAATAAGTATATTTTTATATAATACAAAATATAATTAATATAATATATATTTAATATAATATATATATATATATAATTTAATAGTAATATATATTAATATGAGAGAGAAACTAAATTTTGATTGGTTGTTTCATGCCAACAATCCAAGGATGGCATGTGTGCTTGGGGAGTTATGCTCAAGGTAGCATGCCATTTGATTAAAGATATGAAAATTCTCCTTTAAGACCTCTTCAATGTACCCATTGCACACTTAAGGATACAAAGATAAATATAGGGAAGAAAATATAGATAGAGAGGGAAATAATGAAAAACATACAAATAGAAAGGGAGACAAAGAGATAGAGAGAGGTAGAGAAATAAAGAGATAAGGATGAATAGATAGAGATATAGGGAGGGTGATTGATATATCTCTCCCTGTCGCTCTCTACATCTCTATATCTCCCACTATCTATGTCACTCGCTCTTCCCCCCTCTATCTATTGAGCTATCTCTCCCTCTCCCCCATTTTCTCACATTCACTCCATCTCTCCCTCCATCTCTCCTACTCTATATCTCTATCTCTATTTCTCTTTTTATCTCCCTCTCACTCCTCTCTCTATCTATTTCTATCTATATCCCTTCTCCCCTCTCTATCTCCCCTCTCTATCTCTCACCATCTCTCCCTCCCTATCCCTATCCATTGACTCTCTATCTCCACCTCTCTTCCTTTCTCTTCCCATATATCTCTATCTCTCTTCTCTCTCCCCATCTATCTCTATCTCCCCATATATGAACTAAGAAGCCATGCAAGCATACAATAGTATATGTTGATAAAACTATAATAGTGTTTTATTAAACTATAAGTAACACTTATCTTTCTAATGTCAAGCCTTCTTATAAAAATAGTGTTTTATTAAACTATAAGTAGATTATTGTCACCACTCTTCATTCAACATGAAATGACAAATGTAGCAATTGTTTTGTTGTTTTTGTCTAGTTTCATTAACCAATCTATTTCTTGGGTTGAATAAAGTTGTGTTATGACCCTTCATCTCTTTAAAATAATTAGACAATATTAGCGAGATCAGGAAGGGGAGAAAACTAAAATCCTTCAAAATAGGGGTAGTTGTGGGTTTATTGGTTTTCTTTGTATACTATATACTTAGTTATTCTATGATAAATAAGTCACTTTAGACCATTTTCTTAGTTGTGTATCATAACTAATATCGAGTAAGCTTTTCAATTTTAATTGACTACTACATAATATTTTATGTGTTGAAAGAATTGGTTCCATTCTTTGTAGTTTTTACATTGGAATACAAATCATATTTAATTTCATGCCAATATACTTCTTTCATAAAGATATTTGTTTGAAATAAGTGCTTCATAACCTATCTAATCAAATCATAATTAACTTATCAAAAAGGCAATAGGAATTTTCTAAAGAAAAGAACACTTGACTCAATCATAAGTGTATGGCCTTCATAGAAAGGAGTGATCCACCTTAGCAATAAAAATTACCTGATTTAGACCTAGGTATGTGCAGGATCATGATGGGCCAAAAAGTGGCAACATGAAAAAAGTAGCATTTTGAACTCGCCAAAAAACGTAAAAATCTTGAGTTGACTTTTTTTTTGGGTTGGGTGTCAGTACATTGCTCCATAGAAATTTCCAAGCCAAAGTACTACAAATTGGATATCCGATTCAGATTAGATATCTGATTTTTTTTGGATATCCAATTCATGTCTAATATTTAAATTGAAAAAAAAATTAAAATGTAATATTTTGGTGCTATAAATTAGATATCTGATCTAAATCATATATCCAATTTTTGCACACATATACCCAAAAGTAATTGGGAGGTGGAGGGTGGGTAAGAGAGAGAGAGAGGGAGAGAGAGGGAAAGGGAGAGAGAGGGAAAGGGAGAGAGAGAGAGAGAGAGAGAGAGAGAGAGAGAGAGAGAGAGAGGGGAAAGGGAGAGAGAGAGAGAGAGAGAGAGAGGGAAAGGGAGGGAGAGAGAGAGAGAGGGAGGGGGGAGAGAGAGAATTAGGAGGGGGAAGGGAGAGAGAGAGATAGAGAAAGAGAGAGGAGGGAAACAGAGAGACATATATAGAGAAAGAACTAGGAGGAGGAATGGAGAGGGGAAGAGGGAAGAAGGAGGCAGGAGGTTATGGAGAGAGAGAGAATCAGAGGGGAAAGGAGGGAAGATGTTGAGGGTAGAGTGATAGAAGGCTCAAGGGTCATGGCTGAGGGTCTAGGACGAAGGCAGGAGGAGAGACCTTGGAGAGAGAGAGAGACAGCTGAAGGAGGGCTAAGGGCTGAGGGCAGAGGGCTTCCATGGGTCATGGCCTAGGCCTAGGTCAAGGAGAGAGAGACAGAGGAGGAGTGAGTGAGCGAGAGAGAGACACAAGAGAAGGAGATGGGGCAGGATGGAGATAATGAGAGAGAGAGAGGAGGAGGAAGAGAGATAGAGGAGGCCATGGGCAGAGGGTGATGGTTTAAGGGTTATGGCTCTTGCCTTTGGCCAAGGGCAGAGGAAGAGAGAGATAGAGGGACTGAGGAGTGAGAGAGAGACCCAAGAGAGGGAGAGGGGTAGGAGGGAGAGACTTGAGATAGGAGTGGACTGAAAGGAGTGAGAGAGAGAGACCCAAGTAGAGGAGTGGTGCTAGGAGGGAGATACTTGATAGAGACAAAGGGAGGGAGTCGTGAGAGAGAAAGAGGGAGAGAAGCATGGGTAGAGGTAGAGGGTTTAAGGGTTTAGGGTTTAAGAGTTAAGGGCTTAGGGTTTAGGGTTTAATGGTAGAGGGAGAGACATGTAGGAGGAGGAGAGAGAGAGAGAGACCCAAGAGAGGGAGAGGGATGAGCCAGAGACTTGAGAGAGAGAGAGGGTAGAGGATTTAAGGGTTTGGGGTTTAAGGGTTAAGGGTTTAGGGTTATGGGTAGAGGGGAGAGAGATAGAGGGATTCAGTGAGAGAGAGAGGGAGGGAGTGGGAGAGAGATAGAGAGTAGAGGGTTAAGGGTAGAGGGTAGAAGGTAGAGGGTTAAGGGTAGAGGGGAGGTAGATAAGAGTGAGTGAGTGAGAGAGAGAGAGAGACCTGAGAGAGGGAGAGGGGGTAGGAGGGTGAGACTTGAGAGAGAGAGGGAAAGAGGGAGGGAGTGGGAGAGAGATAAGGGGTAGAGAGTTAAACGTAGGGGGTAGAGGGTTTAAGGGTTAAGGGTTTAGGGTTTAGGGTAGAGGGGCAAGAGATAGAGGGAGTGAGAGAGAGAGAGAGAGAGAGAGAGAGAGAGAGAGAGAGAGACCTGAGAGAGGGAGAGGGGGGAGGATGGAGAGGCTTGAGAGAGATAGAGGGTAGAGGGTTTAAGGGTTTGGGGTTTAAGGGTTAAGGGTTAATGGTTAAGGGTGTAGGGTTATGGGTAGTGATGGAACTAATGGAGCTTCAAAGTTTTATCCTACCTTATGTCTCTAGTCATCCATGGTTTTTGGGAAAAGCCTAAAGTTGGGGTTTTACCTTTGTCTTCTTGTAAAACCCTAGTGTTATCTTATGCCTTAGGAAGGATCTTTTCAGCTGTTACTTTTTGGAAGGTTTTAAAACATCTTAAGTCTCATCACTTCGTCTAGGTCTGGCCACCTTTTTTTTCATCATTTTATTTCTTTCACTTGACTTTATTTCTCCTAAGTCTTGGATGGTCTCGTGCTCCCTCATTTGAGTGAAAACTTATGTCATTGTTTTTCGTTGGGCTAGTGATGTCCCCTTATTCTTTGAACAAATGTTTTTATTTTGCAGAGGGCCAAGTTCGCATGACCATTAATCAATCATTGTTTGATCTCAGACGCTCCCTGCCATCCTACAATGACCCCACCATACTATCTTGGTTGATCATGATATCATGGGTGGGTGCCATATGTCTCATTTGGTGAAGCCAAAGGAACGATGGAAATACTTTGGTAAATTAATCTGACTTTAATACATTATGTAGCAGGTTACTAAAGCATTTGTGAGATGCACAGGTTTCAAATCAGTGGAGGTTTTGTGATCTCGGTGGGGAAGATGCTCGATGGTTAATGAAAAAGTTGGTGACTATGTTAGATGAACTGGATTCTTGATGGTCGAAGATCAACTATTTCCTTCCATCACATGATCAAAAGTTGCAAGGTCTTTATCGATCATGATATCGCAGGAAAGTGCCACATGGATTTTGTTCGCAATGTATAGTATGGTGGGCCCCTTGTTGCCATGATGGAGATTGTATCAGCTTGATTTGAAATTAGTCATTTGATGATCTTACTAAGGTAAAAGATCAATGGCTAATATTTGAACCTGCATCAAATACAAATGGAGTCATTCGTACAGTGTGCGAGTGAGCTTTAATGATGGACATGACATCTACTACCCTGGTTTGATCGAAATAAAGAAACTATTCTTCTACTTTTGGTATCACAAAGCATTCAAAACACCTTTACGAAGTAGTCACAAGCTGTTACAACAAGGATTTGGGTTTACGCAAGCACAAAGCTGTGAGTTCAATTTATGTATCTCCTATTTATTTTGAATTTGAATTTGGGGGAAATTTTTTGTGTGCTTGTCATAGGACTTATTGATAATTGTTTTAGGGCTATAGGTTAACTGAATTGTGGGAAATTCTAAAGTTCTATTCTGTAATTTCATATTTTTTTTAGCCCTAGTCTGTCTAAGGTTTGAGATAGCAAGGAAGCCCTAGTTTACTCAAGATGGCACCGACAAAGCAACACTCTGGCCAGATTGATTATTTCAGTAGAAACCTATATGATGACTTCTTGGATCAATTGCCCTTGTCAACAAATGATAGTAATAAGGGATTGGTTTTGATGTGAGGAAAAACCCTAGGGGAGGGATTAGTGTATAATTGTTCCAACATAACCGATGCTAGGGTTCCTCTTATAGGTTTGGAGATGTTTAGATTGTGGTTTGGACAGAGGAATTTTCCTCACCCATTTTTGAATGGTTGGATGTATGAGATGGGGAAGCTGGTGATACCAAATGTGTTCCCTGATGTAGACTTGCTTAGGACAGTGGTTGCACGATATGACCCTGTCACACGGGTAATCAGAGATAATGATGGAAGGGTTCTATTAAGAATTAACAGAGAAGAATTCCAACAAGTTTTTGATTTGAGTGAGCCTAGTATGTACTTGGTTCCTATAAATATTAAGGAAATGAAGCAGGAGTATGGGAAGTTGAAATCACTCTTTAGAGCTAAGCTAATCCCACCTCATTTGGCTAGGGCTAGAGGTTCGAGATTCTATATTAGCCTTAGTGACCAGGAACCTTTCAGATTGACTTGCTTTTCAAATCATTTCTTGGCCACTTTTTACTCATTGTGCCAAATTTTGGGTTTCAATCCTAACACAGTGATGCCTATCACTTGCATGTTCATGGGGGTGCAAATACAACACCCTAACTTCTCTGTGACTTATGATTTTGCTTCTTTGTTGGCTGAAAGGATACATGAAGGGTTGTTAAAGTTGTAGCAAAATGATACAGGCACCCAATTCTTCTGGTATTTTATGTTAATGTATATGTTCTTGTACAAGAATGTTGATTTCTTCTCTAAGAAGATGTAATTAAGGAAATTGGTTGATGGAGAAATATTTCCAGTACAAATGTGGACTGCAGATTTATCATGTAACAAGGAAAACACAAGTTATGTGCATTTTGACAATTGTTTTGATTCTAGATTGAGAGCCAGGTTGATGGTAAATGTACCTAGGATTCTTGAGGGACTGCATGATTTCCTTAGACCAAAATGGAGGAGACCAGAATTGAAGGTTTTCCATAACTGGGGTGACATTATTCCATACCTATTCAGCATTGTCTTGAGGGTGTACAGTTTTCAAGGGACCCCTCATATATTGCCATACACTGTGCCACCAAGGGGGGAATTTATAGATGTTATGTGGCAAATTGGTTGTATCCATGAGGAAAACCTTACTAGGAAGGGTAAAGGGACATTTTTCCCAGATTATACAGTGGTTTTGGATTTTGTCTTTTCGAAAGGAGGTTGGGTGCACTTTAGGAAATTCTTTGAAGACTATCATTTGAGTTGTGGTCCTAAGCGGCATAATGATCCTGAGGGTTTCTTTTCCCTTTTTAGACAAAGGATAAAAGGTGGTAAGTTTGTGCATGAATTCTACTTTCCTGAGGACTTGATTAGAAATGAATTCAACCTAAGCAAGCAGGAGTTGAACAAGGAGAAGTGGATAGCTTATGATAAGCTATTGGCTATTGTGCACAAAATGGATCCATTGTTGGAATTCAATCCATACCATAAGAAAATTGACTTTCTGATAAAGAACTTCAAAGAAATCATGGGCACTTTGAGGACTAAGAAGATAAACTTGGAGTTGAGTCTGGGTATACACAAGCAAGTTGCCAGGCCAATTGAATGAGGCCAACATACCAAGCTACAGGAAAGAGGCCTATTTATAGGAGGAAAAGAGATGATAGCAGTGATGAGGAAGAAGAGGACAAAAAAGGGAAACAAATAATGAAATTGCCTACACAACCAGGTCCAAAATTCAAAACGCCTGGGGTAAGTAAAATCATTGATTTGGAATCATCACCTGAGGATAGTCCCTCACCACCACCATCAAAGACAAGCCTTAAGAGGAAAAAGATTGATCAACCACATGAGGATTTGGTTGGTGAAATTTTTGTCACTGATCAAGACATGCAGATTGGTATGCCTTCCCCTCCTAGGCCAACTGAGTTGGTTCTATCTGATTTTGGATATGAAAGGTAAATGTGTACAAGATGCAAGAATGGAGGCATGTGAGGAGTTTATAGATGATAATGTATTTGTAAAAACTTATGTCTTCTTGCAATTGGTATCGAGAATGAAATTGGAAGAATACTAGGATAAGTGTAAGAAGAGAAGAGAATTGAGACCTAACAGGTCAGACCGGGAGAATGATGATGAAGTGAAAGATGAATTAATGTATGAATTCAAGAACATCACTCTTGAGGAAGGGAGAAAGCTGGTAATTCAGGCTGGAATAATAAAGAGGGCTTCAGAGACCTCAACCACTGAGGCCACTAATTTGACTGTAAATGTGGCTGAATTGGCCCAAAAGACTGCTGAAAGAGAGGAGGCTGAAAAGAAAAGCCTAATGGAGAAATATAATCTCCTGATTGAGGAATATAGTAAGATACAACAAAGGAATGTTGAGTTGCAGACTGAGGTGGATAGGTTAAGGCACAAACAGATTGAGGAGATATCAAGTGCTCTAGGGGTCAGTACATTTCCTTCCACACCAGGGTCAATGCCTCCTACTTCTCCTATTGTTTCCACACTAGGGTCTCCAAGTCAAACTCTTTCCCTCAACCCTTCTTTGGAAAAAATTGATGAAGAAATGGAATACTCTGTTGATCCTTCGAAGAAGTAGCTAATGCATAAAATTAAAGAATTACAAGAATCTTTGAAGGTAAGTGAGGAAGGAACCCTTCTAAAACAAAATGTTGTATTAAGGCATCTAAAAGAGAAGGTATATAATAGATTGTCATCTATATATTCTTTATATTCTTTATTATTAGATGTAATAAAGAATATTGATAGGGATCAGGAAATAGTGATACCATTAATTGAAAATTGGATCCCTAGGGCCAATGATTTAGACATAATGTATAAGGCCTCAAGGTTTGATATAAATAATAGGCCCCAATCATTAAGTCCTAATAAAGTGTTAGTTAAATCATTGCAAGGTTTTTAGACCTTACTAGATGACTTGAGTAGGAAGATTAGGGAGTTGGTGAAGAATTTTGATGACTGGGGCAACACATTGTTACCTGAAATAATTGATGAGCAGGGGAATATCAGGTCACTACAACAGTGGTAGGAATAGGCAAATGAGGTCATCAATGATCAAATTAAATTAATTTGTGATGACTCAGATTATGATTTATTAGTGAGTTGTATGGACAAAATCATTGGCACCAGCTCATTCTTAGAATCTTTTGAAAGGGAAGCAAATCAGGTAGCAATTAAATACACACCTTATAATGTCAAGGTGAAGGAGGTAATTAATTTTGATTGGCCAACTGATGAAGGATACCAGAAATGGGTAAATAAATATTTAACTAAGGAAGAGTAAAAGGAGTGGGCTGCTAATGGTTGGCCAATCAGCTGTTGTAGTTACAACAAATCCTAGTTTTGTTTTTGGTGGCAGTCTAGGCACAAGATTCTTGAGGTTTTTTGTTGTTGCATCAACCATTCTTAGCAGGAACTATGAACAAGAAGATTCTCTAGGGTGATTGATATTGTAACTATTTTTTGAATATCACCAGGTGTTTTAATTGGCTGGTGACACATGTACTTTCTAGCTCAATGCTTGTTTGCTACTTCATTTTCTAGGTAGAGTTGTAGAGAAAAATTGTAAAGTTTGATGGTTTTAACAAAAATGCAATTTAGGTTTTTAGTCATTCTATTGTAGGTTTTGAATTCATGAGGATTTGGTGTTTTATGATAGTATTGGAATTTGAATTGAAATGATTAATTCAAACTCATGTCTCTCCATTGTACATGCATATCTTAATTTTGAATAAGATAATCAAGGGTTGTCTCATTCATCTCACTATTGTGGTATGTATGATTTCTATTTTGGCTTTAATTCAAGGAATTAATTAAAATGCTTGAATGGGATTTTAGGTGGATATGTTCTATATAAAGATTTGATAAGTAATATTGGGTTAGAATACATGTTGATGAAATTGTAAAGAAATGTTCTCAAGGATCTTATATGCTATGTGTTAAATCTGTCATAAACCCTTAGATGTTTATGAATTTGACTTCCCTAATGGATATATGGCACTGATCTAAGTTGTACTAATTTGTATGGTTTAGTATTTTTTTTGTTTTTACCTAGAGCTTTCTACAAATTGAAAATCAATGACTATTTTATACTGTGGAATGTGTTGTAGTTATCGCATGCTCCAAGTAGTTGATCTTACTGATAAACAACCAATTCTATTTGATATTATCCTATTATGTTGAGCTATTAAATGAGATTATTTGTTGTTGTTAATGTTGTTTATGAAATGGTGTAGAGGTTGTAAACGCATTAAGGGGTCACCCTCCCAGGTCTTGCAGAGCCCAAAGTGTAGGAGGTCTTTTTAAAATCCTCGTTAGTTGGTCCAGGTCCTTTGAGCTGCCTTTGATTGGAATTGGAAATTCCATGTGTACATTAGAAGACCAACATGGTTACAGTAAAAACAACCAACATGAACTTCAAAGTTTTTTTCTCTATGTTCTATTTTATCTTTCCTTGTGTCTCTGGTCATCTATGGTGTTTGGGAAAAGCCTAAGGTTAGGTAAACCTAGTGTTCATCTTACACCTTGGATGGGATCCATTTGGCCGTTACTTTTTGGGAATGTTTTAAAACAACTTAAGCCCCATTGCTTTATCTAGGCTGGTCCCCATTTTGTTTTATCGTTTTATTTTCTTCACCTGACTTTATTTTTCCTAATTCTTTTGTTGGTCTCGTGTTCCCTTGTTAAAATAACTTATGTCATTGTTTGTCGTTGGCCTAGTGATGTCCCCTTATTCCTTTAATAAATGTATTTATTTTGTAGAGGGACAAGCTCACATGGCCGTAGATCAATCATCATGTGATCTTAGCCATCCCCCACCATCTCGCGATGACCCCACCACACTGTCTTTGTTGATCGTGATATCACGGGAGAGCACCACGTGTCTCATCTAGTGAAGCCAAAGGAATGATAAATACTTTGATGCGCCTTTAATACATTATGTCATGGGTTACTAAAGTAATTATAAGATGCATGTATTTTAAATCAATGTAGATGTTATAATCTCAGTAGAAAGGTGCTTGATGGTTAATAACAAGACTGGTGATTGTGTTGAACGAATAGGATTGTCGATGGTTGAGATCCACGGTTTCCCACGGTCATTGCATGATCAAAATTTGTGAGGTATTTATTGATTTTGATATCACGGGAAGGCGCCACGTGGATCTCCTTGGCAATGAGTAGTATGGTTGGCCCCTTATTGCCATGATGGAGACTATGTCAATTTGCTTTGAAGCTAGTCGTCCAATGATCTGACCAAGGTGAAGGATCAACAACTAATATTTGAATCTACATCAAATGCGATTAGAGTCATTCATGTAGCGTGCGAGTAAGCTTTAATGGTGGACATGACATCTACTACCATGGTTTGATCAAAATAAAGAAACCATTCTTGTGCTTTTGGTATCACAAAGCATTCAAAACATCTTAAATGGGAATTGTAGGTTGATATGTTTTGTGTGAGGATTTGATAAGTAGTATTGGGTTAGGATACATGTTGAGGAGATTGTAAGGAAATGTTCTCAAGGAACTTATATGTTATGTGTTAAATTTTTTATAAACCCTTAAATGCTTATGAATTTGACTCCCACAATAGATATACAACACTAATCTGAGTTGTACTAATTCTTATGGTTCAGTATTTATTTGTCTTTACCTAGAGCTTGCTACAAATTGCAAATCAATGACTATCTTATACTGTGAAAATGTGTTCTAGTTATCTCTTGCTCCATATAGTTGATATTATTGATGAACAACCAATTCTATTCAGTATTATCCTATTATGTTGAGCTATTTAAATGATATTATCTATTGTTGTTAATGTAGTTTATGAAAATGGTGTAGAGGTTGCAAATTCATTAAGGGATCGCCCTCGTGGGTCTTGCAGAACCCAAAGTGTAGGAGGTCTTTAAAATCCTCGTTAGTTGGTCTAGGTCCTTCGAGCTGACCTTGATTGGAATTGGAAATTCCATAGGTAAATTAGAAGACCAACCTAGTTACAGTAAAAACAACCAACAGGTAGATGAGAGAGAGAGGGAGGGAGTGGGAGAGAGATAGAGGGTAGAGGGTTAAGGGTAAAGGGGAGGGAGATAAGAGTGAGTGAGAGAGAGAGAGACTAGAGATAATGAGAGGCATTAGGAGGGTGAGACTTGAAAGAGGGAGGGAGGGAGGAATGGAATGGAAGAGAGATAGAGGGTAGAGGGTTAAGCGTAGAGGGTAGAGGGTTTAAGGGTTTAGAGTTTAAAGGTTAATGGTTTAGGGTTTAGGTTTAAAGGTAGAGGGGGTAGGAGGGAGAGTCTTGAGAGAGAGAGGGAGGGAGTGGTAGCGATATAGAGGGTAGAGGATTTAAGGATTTAAGGGTTAAGGGTAGAGGGCTAAGACTAGAGTGGAGAGACTTAGGAGAGAG